>JAUMHM010038838.1:0-34657 GCA_032362435.1 Melikaiella ostensackeni
ATAAAGGTCAAGAATCGAAGTTGGTATTTATGAGGAGCCAAAAAATCATAGACCCTGCTAACACTGTAAAATTCTTAAAATAGATTATTTTTCAGCAAAGTCATATCTACATGGTAGATAGAGGCTGCTTTTTGGTATTGAGGCCCGGAGCCCAAAAATCGAAGTTGGTATCTTTGAGAAGCCCAAAAATCCAAGACTCTTCTAACATTGCAAAATTCTAAAAAAATTATTTTTCGGCAAAGTCGTATCTACGTAGCACAGAGGGGATGCTTTTTGGCGTTAAGGGCTGGAGCCGAAAAATCACATTTTGTTTTTCTTGAGGAGCTCAAAAATCAGAGACTTTATTGACACTGTTGAATTCTGAAAAAGGTAAGAAGCCAACATTGGCTGGCAATTTTGGGCATCACTCTTCAAAGTGGGAAAGCGCTGAGTAACTACCTGGCGTTATCAAGCAGGTCTTCCCACAAGATGGGAAAATTTGGGTGTCACTTCACAAAGTGAAAAAATTTAAAGTAGTTGCCTGGTAATATTGAGGTCTTTTCGCGGGTTGGTAATTTTGGACAATAGTCCCTAAAGTAGAAAATGCAAAATAGCTGCCTGGCAATTTCGGGCAGGTCTTCCGACAGGGTGGAATATTTGGGAATCACTCTTCAAAGTGAAAAAGGGCTAAGTGGCTGCCTGGATATATTGGGCAAGTCCTCCCAGGGTGTGACAATTTTGGGCATCACTCTCCAACGTGAGCAAATGCTAAGTAGTTGCCTGGCAATATTGGGAAGGTCATCCCATTTTTTTTCTCCATAGCAGGCATGGGCAGGGTCGGGGAAATTCGCTCACGAAGCACATGTTGGCGTCCCCACTTCCGATGCTTTTGTCTTGCTCAAGAGATCTTTCGTCTGGTGAGGGTCAGTCCACAATGGGAGTCGTGAACGTCGACGTTCGAACGTATATGCGTATTTAGCATCACACGTACGTTGATGCCAACTGTCAAAGTAGTTTTGCCGTTTCGCTTTTTTGGTTTTCTCGCTGCAACAGTAGGTAACAACGTGAGTGTGACATCAAATGCGCCCATACGTTCAAACGTCGACGCTTATGGCTGCCCTTGTGGGCTGACTCTCACAAGACGGAAGATCTCTTGAGCAAGGCAAAGAGCATCGGTAGTGGGGACGCCAAGATGTGCTTCGTGAGCAAATTTCCCGAGCTTTGCTAGACCCGCTTCATAGCGATCGACGGCACAATGCAGGTAGCTTTCGGCGAGTTGGCGACTGCCCGAATGGGAACGAGATGTTGTTGATGGAAGGAGGAAAGAGGGGAAGGAATGGGATATTCAATACAAACTAATAATGTTTCTGCTGCTCCAATGAAATGTTATTTAAATCAATAGTGTAAACATATATTTATTTTGTATCACATTTGTACAATGGATTTTGACGCTCTGCCGCTAGCTTCTTCTTGAACTGCTGCCGTAGTCGCTTAAAGTCTCGGTTTTTCAATATGTATGCTTCATATTCTGGATGAGGATTAGGACTAGAAGCCCGCATACCGGTATATTTAAATATCTTAACTTCCTCTGGTGTTACAAGTGTATTAGCACCGTCACTTAAGCGCACAAAAACTATATTTTTTTCAACATCATATATTGGACGAATGTGACCTTTTACTGATATTCCAATGATGAAACCACCCTCTGTTACATGTGATTCAGTGAGCGTTTTCTTTGTTAATCGTTTAAGTTGACCATCAGTTGTTGCGTAATAAGCAAGACCATGACTAAGAGGCGGAAGACCTCTATGACGTTCCAGAACTTGAGCGTCTGTAGTTGGTTCTAAATGTGATTCTGTGATAAGAAAAGAAAATGATTAAATTGTAATACTCGAAATATGAAACTTTTCGTTGATTTAAACCAAAATTTTGATTGATTCGATGACATAGTCTAGTTAATTTAAACAAAAGTCTTTCTTGGCTTGAAATAACATTCGGGTTCACTTAAGCAAATTTTTTAATTGATCTATAGCAAAGGGCCCGCACAATCTACATTTCAAATAGCTAACCAGGGACTCATCATATCTGGTTTTGATGATTTTCCAAAAACATTATCATGCAGTCTTAAATAATCTCGCAAATTCAAATAATTTCACCCTTTATCACCTAATCAGGCATTCAATTATTTTTAGCAAGATTATTCGTAAAATAATAAATGAAGATTTTCTGTATTAGTCAAGACGCAAAGGAATAAATATACAGAGAGCTTATCTCTATATCTTTTGCTTGATTCTGATAAATAGCTTTCTTGAACTACATTCGGTAGATTCAACAAAAAAAATTAATTTAACCAATGAAATACTTTACTAAAATCAACTGAACGAAAATTTGGTTCACTTAATACAAATTTCTTCTGAAGTCCACCAAATATGGTGAACAGAACAATTTTCTTCAATCGCGAAGAATTTTTTCTTGTTGTAGATATGTCATTATTATAACTATTGCATTTACCGGAACAAGAAGAGTACACTCCTAATAAAATGAGGCACTGTATGCCAATCAGGATCCGCATTCTCTCGAAACAGAAAAAACTGATTTATGCTGAATTTCGTGGACACTTACTAATGAATTTTCCACAAGATGCTTCAGTATATATAGGCTAGAGCCTAACACGCTATTAAATGCGTCATTCTAAATTATTTAACATATTTACAGAGTCGAACCGAATCAGTTGAGCTTTGTTATCTTAAGATGTGTATTTGTATTTCACAATTTTTTATCTCCGCTTTAAAAGCGTACGAAATAAGGATAGATTCATGGTATTTATCAAGATTCGTGCCAGCGAATCACCGCCAAGAACTAAAAAGACAGTAGAAAAGGATTCTATATGAAGAACGAGAAAATTGCCTTGTAATTACGTTTATGTAAGATAAATGATTTTGAATCCTGAAAGTGGAACATCCCGGTTAATTTATGAGACATCTCATTTAAATTTGGTGGTTAAAAACACGCGTGAAGATAATTACATCTGAGGTACAAGAAATGCAGGCATTTTGATAGAATGAAAACCTATAGTAAATCGAAAGAAAATTCTCCATAAGTAATGATTTCTCGCACAGTTTGGAAAACGTTTTTAATTTTCTGATTATTACTTTAATTTTCAAAATATCGTATTTTAATTATTTTTGATTATCAATTTTCATTCTTACAATTTTGCAAGTACGGGTAATGTTAAAATTCAAATTCTTCAATAAGAGATTATCCACAGTAGATTCAGATGTACACATATTCTTAAATTCTATTGAATTCTTTTGAACTCCCGTGAATTTTCTGGAAGTCTATTAAATTTATCTTGAATTCTCTTAAATCTAGTGAATTCTTCATATTCTGCTGAAATTCTTGGATTCTGTTGCATTCCTTATATTCTGCTAAATTCCATGAATTCTGCTCAATTCCATGAATTCTGCTCAATTCCATTAATTCTGCTGGATTCCTTCAATTCTTTTGAATTCCAGGAAATTCTGCTTAATGCTTTGAATTCATAGATTCCTTAAATTCCATTATACTCCTTGAAATCCTTGAATTCTTTTGCATTCACTTGAATTCTTTAAACTTGGCTGAATTCTTTAAAGTCTGTCGAACTCTTTAAATTCTGCTGTGTTCTTCAAATTCTACAGAATTTCTTCCTATTCCTCGAATTCCTTTAATTCTGCTATATTGCTCAAGTTCTGCTGAATTCCTTTGAGTTCTCTAAATACTATTGAATTTTCTAAGATCTTTTGAATTCTTCAAATTCTTTTGAATTCCTTACATTCTTCCGAATTCCCCACATTTTTCTGAATGCCTCACATTCTTTTGATTTTCTTAAATTCTGCTGGATTCATTTATGCTGAAAAACTTCGTAATTTGAACCAAAAAACGGAAATAAATTCAAACACGTGGATGGGAAATAGTTGTACAAAACTAAGTATAGAGTACAGGATATATATCTGAAAAAAATTCGTCGATAAAGAGAAACCAGACAAATTATGAACTGTTATCTTATCTTCAATAACGGATCTAGATCACATAGAAACTAAAAAAAAATCGATGAAACTCATTAAAAGACGAGGCTAAAATACAAGAGTAACAAGATTTCGTATTATCCAGATTTTTCGGTAGAAAACTGTCTCTTTTTTTCTGAAAAGACGAACAGAAAATGCATTGTGGAAGAGGCTTCTTGGCAGAAAAATTAGTTCGATTTCTTTTCCTCTGTATGAAATGTTTCTGTTTATTTTAAGTACACCGGGGCCTCAAAATACTTCACCTCGACTCACTGCCTCCCTAGAATTCTACCAGCTCGCATTCGTTGACGAGGGATTCCGAGGGACAGGAAAGACGCGCAGCGACCTTGACGCAAACACGCAGTAACCTAGCAACAAAGCGGGTAGTTCGAACACTCGCGTGCATATTTCGCATTTATTTTTAAATACACGTCGAAAATTCTCTTTTCATTAATAAGTCGTCATCAGTGAAAAAGGTCCATCCTTCATTATAACAAGAATCTACATTTTCACAAAATACAGTTAATTAATATTATGTGTTCCTACTGAAAATGATTCATACGGTCCTGAACGTTTACATCGTAGAAATTCTTGGAAGAGCCTCACGGTCAAAGTGTGCAATGCCTATGCTATTAACTTGAGGTTCTAGTGTACAAATAAGCCTGGAAATTCGATATGATTACATCTTACTTTAAACAGTTTGACGTCAATTGATGAAATCACTTAAGTTGGACCTTGATTGGCAATAAAAATATCAAGTTTTTTATTTTTCTTTTCTTAGCGGATACTATTGTGATCTTTTTTCTTAAGGAGTTATACGTAATTACGTAAAGTAACATGTGATTCTAAGAGTTTTCTAACTATTGGAATGAGTTGTATCCTGCAGAGTAAAGGACTTGTTTAACCTTTTTTTTTTGTATTTGAAAATTTGGTTATAGCGCATTTCTTGAAGTTCTGATTAAAATCTTCTATTCCAAAAAATTTGGTACATTGGTTGAGATACCCCATAAATTAATAGAAATGTTCCATTTCAAAGTGATGCATTGTGGCTTCCAAGATTATAGGAATCTTTCGATTGCAAAATGAAAGTTATATTATTTTCATTAAATTGTATAAATATTTTAAATCTATATACACTCAACTCCCCTTTCAAGTCTAGTATCGAGAATTGACTACTTTGACCGTAAGGCTCTTCCATGAATTTCTACGATGTAAACAATCAGGAAGAACTGAGTAACTTCGCTGAGCTCGGCACCTCTCTCTCGGCCTCTAGTACCCCGTATCGACGAATGTGAGGCGGCGGAGATCCTCTCTCTCGTCGTCTTCGACCCCTCGCCCAGGAGTTCGAGCTCGCAGACGTTCTGAAAAGGTCATAAGCTGAAATGCCTTCAATTGGGAGTTAAGTGTACTTATATTTCTAACGTCTTCAAATATGGAGGAAAGCAGACATGGTACCATAAATCTCTTCCTAACTGGAGGCTCGTGACAGCAATTGCTGCCGGCTAGTTAATCCTACCACCTGTTTTATTTATTTCTTCATTAGTTTTAGCTAATTTCACTGAAGAAATTGAATATTATTCAATTATTTTAATAAAATTCGATTAAGATATATATTAAATACAAATCCAATGAACTTGTTTCCAAGATGCACTACGTTGAAGTATCCAACTTGCATATTAAGTTGTAATGAAATAAAACTAATCTGTTCTATTTGATTGAACTAAACTAAAATTTCATTATAAATTACATTTTTTGTATAGAATATTCATAATTTTGAAACTGTCCTTGTCAAGTTGTAGGCATTATTTATATTTTAACATCTTCAGCAGATCGTACTCTGCTGAATGCTACATACAAATGTCCATAGCCAAATACACAACGGGATGAATAAATTCCCATTTCATCAAAGGTCTGTCCTTGAGATTTATTAATTGTAATTGCAAAGGCTGAACGTATTGGAAACTGTTTTTTTTTTATAACGAATGGTAGATTGGAGTCAGCAGATATTAATTCAATTCCACACAGAAAAACAAATTGACCTGTACCCTGTCCAGTAATAATTTCCGGTGTCGGTACAAGTCTACACCAAGCAAGCCTCCCCACGAGAAGGCTTCCCATGTCAGGTCCTCTCAGAGCATCACCTCCCACAAAAACTAGTCTCCACAGGTCATGCCTTCCCATTCGCTTCAGGCTTCTCTGAGCATCTCCCTTCAGGAAGAAAAAACATCCCCAGGGCAAGTCCTCCAAACAAGAGCACTTGGATTTATGTCATCTTGCACGTGACTTCCCAAGGTATAGAAACATTTTTGGGCATCACTCCCTAAAGTGGAAAAATTCTTGGTAGCTGCCTGGCAATATTGGGCAAGTCTTTCCACAGAGTGGCGATTTTGGGCATCACTCCCCAAAGTGAGAAAGTGCTAAGTAGCTGTCTGGCAATATCAGGCAGGCCTCCCCACCAAAAAGAAGTTCCGGGCATCACTCCTCAAATTGAAAACATAAACTTTTATAAAAAAATTTCTTCTTGTGGACCTGGCTGAGCAGAATCATATAAATCGGAGAGATATATTCTCAATGTGCATAATTATGCCTTCCTGGTAGTGAATGAAAAATTCTTGTTCAATCATTTGGAATTGGTAAAATTCATGTCTGAAAATTTTAATGTTGGCACAGTGACGTGTAACGTTTTTTTCGAAATATAAAATATTAATATTGATACATATATATATATATATATATATATATATATATATATATATATATACACACATAAATATATATAAAATAATATATATATATATTTATATTAATATATATTAATATATAATATAATATTAAAATTTACAGACATAACCTATACTAATTTCAAATGAAGGAACAAGAATTACTTGTTCACAACTAGAAAGTCATAATTATGAACTACAACATTTCCTCGATAAATCCTTTACTCTGTGAATTCAATAAAGTGAGATTATTAGAATTTTCATTAAAACAATCTCACGTTTTTGCCTAATCGCTCGTCATTTTCGGGTTACTATTAGGTTGAATGTCACCACAAAATTAACTATCATACATCAATCGATAGTGACCTTTCATCTCATTAATTGTTACAACTTTTGGAAAGAGCCTTCTAAGCTTTCATGAGTTCTCTGACAGAATATCGTCAATCTTAGAATATAAATCTCAGATTTATATGACTTTGCTTTGCTAGATTCATAAGAAATAATTTTTATATGAGCCATACGTTTTTGATTTGTGGAGTGATGTCGGAAAGTACCACTTCGTGGAGAGGCCTGCTTGACACTACCAGGCACCTGCTCAACGTTTTTTCACTTTGGGGAGTGATGCCCAAAATTGCCACCCTGTGGAAAGACCTGCCCGATGTTGCCTGAACCCGAAGATGTTTCTAGGCTTTCTTTTCTTTTTTTAAATTAATATATATATACCTGCATAGAAACATGTAGGAAAATGTAGAAGATAGAAGTGTATGTACAACATACAAAAAGCCTGGATATTAAGAAGTTGCAAGAAGTTCACACATACATTATGTAACAAATAAAAACTGCCCAATGTGTAACGTTTTTAATGCGATTTTCCAGCTAATTCTCATATTTAGGCATTTTTGAGTGAAAAGTTGGAATCCATTCTGGTTAATCTCTTCAGTGCTCATGCAGATAAGGCAGAGGTTCTAGACTTTTAGTGGGTATTCCAAAAATTATATATCGTACGGAAAGTCGTCAGGTCTATATTTGACAATATAAGCTCGTTGATCGTCTGCATGTATCGTCTGTGAGTTTTAATAAATGAGTAAATCGGACATTTGGTAAAAATCTGCAGAAGGCCTTTCCTTTCACGCAAATTACATAATGAACATATTTCTTGCGGATCAATAACAGTCGTACCAGCCTTTGAGATTAGTACAATGTCTTCGGGGTTGCACGAACTCCGGAGCCTTGACTTGTGTCGAGCGCTCAAGGTCAAATGTTCAAACCTCGTTATCTCGGAAAGTAAGGCCCGTTGCATGATAAGAAAAAGTACGTATCTATTGGATTTTGATGAACTTTTACCCTATGAAGCCCCAGTCGAATTGGCGTCTCGTGACAGTGACAGAGGATGTATATAGCTGTCTCATCATGCTTTCCGCACAGGCTACAGAAAGGGATTTCTGCGAGCCCCATCTTATGTCTGTGATAGTTGAGGTTTCCATTTCCTGTGAATATTTCTATTAGGAACTTGACTTTATTCCTATCGAGCTTGCCTGATTCAGCAGCTTGTTTACAGTTTAAATTTAAGCTCATAAATTTCTTTGCCTGCCTGCAGCCAGTTGCCTTATTCCACTCCTTCTGATGTTCCCCGGTCAGGCAACTGTTAATTTCTTCAGTGACCAGCCTACTGGAAATGCCTACGACTGGTTCGGGACCAGTGAAGTTTGTTTTTGCTGCTAGTTTTGTTAGCCTCTCCGATATCTCATTACCTTTAACGCCACTGTGTCCAGGGATACAAAGTAGAGTCACTCGGTTTTCCGTCGCTAGATCTTTCAGAGACTCAAAGCTCTCCAATACTACTAGAGGCGTAGTCGTTGTTCCATTCAGGACCACTTTAGCAGCCCTGCTGACTGAGCAGATGCAAATACTTCTTCTATTGTCATATTTCTGTGTCTAATAAACGCACTGGAGCATTGCTATGATCTCAGTTTGTAGTACTATGGCATATGACCCTATCGGGATTGTGAAGCCCATTCCACTCCTCCTACGATAGATATCGGCTCCTGCTTCCTGCTTGTTCTTGGAGCTATCTGTGAATCAGTTGTCCCCATCACCAGGCAAATATGCATCGCCATTATACCATTCCTCTCTCGTGAAAAGACTGACTCGATACTTCTTGTCGAAGAGGTAGCGAATAGGCGTTTTGTCCCCGAACATGATCAAGGTCGGTCTACACGCGATATCGTCTGGGATTCACAGTTCTTTCAAAATCCTTCCGCCGTTTACCATGTTGATTCTCCGGGCTTCCTCAGCAGCTATGGCCTTCATGGTGTGATGGGGGGGCTTCCTCCCTGTTAGTTCCCCCAATGCCGTCGTGGGTGTCGACTTCGAGACACCAGTGACTCCTTTCAGAATCAGTCCTCTGCTTCTTTCCAGTCGACATTTCAAAGCGGACAGTTCAATCCTAATCAACCAGATCTCCGTCGAATAGATTAGCCTGGGTTGCAGGATTGCAGTATAGATCTACAACAGTGCCTCCGGTTTCAGGCTCCAGTTTTTCCCCATGACTCTTAAACAAAGCCCAATTGTCTCTGTGAGCTTTTTGCAATTGTTTTCCAGGTGCTCGTTCCATAGTAGCTTCTTATCTTGTCTCGTCTCGTGAATAGATGAAGTGGTTTATCAACTACCAGCATGACAGTAGGGGCGATAAAATGCCTCCCTGCGGGCACCCCGAGTTAACAGTTCCACATAAGGTGGTATCACCCTCAGTCGTTGTTAGGTTTCTGTTGCCCAACATGAGGCAGGTCCATTCTACGACTGGAGTTGACACACCATGTGCAATCATGGCCGCCATAATCACCTTTCTAGCCGTGCAGTTGAAGATTCCTTCGCTGTCCATAAAGGTTCCCATCGCGAAGGCTTTCTGCTTCAGTTATCCTTCGATAAGGTTCACTGCTTTGCTTAGGGCCACTTCGATCTAATGACGGGACGGAAATCCTTGGGTGAAATATAGCCGATCCCCACTGCTTTCGGAATGAAAACCATTTCCGTGCCTTTCCATGCCGTCGGAACATATCCCAGTGTCGGACTAGCCTTGGAAAGTTTTACCAGCGGCCCCTAAATGAACTCTCTAGCCTTCTGTAAGAAGAACGGGTATATGTGATCCGGAGCAGGAAACTTGCATGGGCTCGACACAAAGTATCCTCCTTCGGTCAACTTCAAAGTTTCGGATTCCGAGAGTGCAGCTTGCCCAGTCGAGCTTCCAGTTTCACCAGTATGTTTCCCTTGCCTTTTAAATTCTTGTGGTTCGACAATTTCTTTCATAAGTAGATTTGATGGCCTCCGTGAAAGTATTGGCTTCCATCTTCAGTGTGTCCGCGTCCCTGATTGACTTGCGCATCTCTGAGAGTGCACTCCTCATTTAAGTGAAATAATAATTCCAGTTTGTTCTTCTTGAATATTTGGCCAACGTAGGGCCCGAGGATACGGTAGATTCCAACTAGAACTCTATCTGTGAGTGATCTGGAAGAGTGGGTATGTCCGAGACTCTGCACTTCTTCACTTTATCCATAAAATTACCAGTAAAAAGGATGATGTAAGTGACCTCTTCGCTGACCGAGTTGTGGAACATCGGGGTATTCCCCGTGTTGAAAATATCTAAATAAGTAATTATTAAATATTCCAATAGGTCATTCCCTCTTGAGCTAGTGTCCGCGCTAGCCCACAATGTCTGGTGGAAATTAGCATCGCACCTCAACCATAGTGAGGGACCCCTTGCCTTGCAGTATTTTACCTCTGTACGTACTTCCTCTGCTGGGCTGGTTTCGCTGTCATACGGAATGTGGGTCAATCCTATTACTAGCTTCCCGATTCCTTTAAGATCTGTTAATATCACCATCAGATCTCTCCGACACAGTTCTAGCAGCGGGACAATGTTGACTCCTTTTGCCAGAATGCTGGCCCCCGGTTTGGCCGCCTTAGGGTCCCTGTAACAAGAACCATGCCCCCCGTAATCCCCTTATGGTATCACTGACTAGCCAAGGTTTCCTAGATTAGTGGGATATCTGTGTGCCTCACAGCCATGCCCCTTTGCAGAGCCGAAGATTTGCCTTTGCTGTGATGCGAGTTAATTTGGGTAATGGCTAGACCGAGAGCAGCAAATCACGTCTGCCCCCGATCTTTCTTCATGACTACTCCTGTCTCATCTTGTTATAATACGATATTCGGCTTACCATTTATAATATCAAAAAATCATTGAAATATGAAGTTATAAAAATATTCTTCATTTGGCGACAATTTTAAAGAAAACCACATGCATGCTTCAAGAAGAAAATATGTCAATGAAAATCCCGACGGAGGGTTACCTTAGAGAAGATTCTTGTTTAAAATTTGGCTAAAATTATTATTGCAATTCCTACTTCTAATCGTCCTCTTTCTTAATCAGAAATTGGCTTATCAATTATAAGAATATTACATAACATTAAAAAAAAAATTGAATCGTATTTGAGAAAGAATTTTGAGAGAGGAAAGTACTATGTTAGCTAAACGTAATATATTAATTTTTAGACTTAGTCTGATACTTGTGATAGACTTAAGCGTAAGGATAACCATCATATTAATGATCAAAAGTAAAAATTTGAATTCCAATACTCGAATCACAACTCCTATTTATTATCAACCTTTTTATCTTTTTATCAACGTTGATGTTTTTTATTTTGCTTTAATTTTTTTGTGATCGATCGAATTGAAAAAGTCCGATCGGCCGTCCATCGAATGGCGATCATTCGACATTGGACGGGCGGTCCATCAATTCGAAAAGATCCGATCTAGTTATTCGCGCGTCGAATGTCGGTTTTTCGTCATACGACGGACGGCCCATCTAATCGAGAAAATCCGATTCCATCAGCCATACATCGAATACCGAATTTTCGTTATCCAACGTGGACAAGATCGGATCGCTCCTTCCGAGAAGATCGGATCCTTTTCCGATTCGATTCTGAGGCCCGTCGATTTGGAACTTCCACGTTCCATACTACAGAAATCGCACGTCCAAAAAATAGTAATGAAGATAAGCGATTAGATGCTCAGTTGAAGATAAGGGTGAGAATGGTATGTAAAAATGTAGATTATAAAATGAAAATGTATGGTTAGAAGTTTGTAAATAGTGTAGATACATGGAACCACCATGTAGCAGACTTGTCTGCACATTTTTGGGCACTAGTGACCAAAATAAAACATGTTTATATAAAAGTTTGTTTTTTATTTACTCAATCATAAGTGCTCATTACCATTATATTGTTATCATTAAAATGTGTTGAACAATACAAATCTAATACTGGCGAAAAGCAACGGATATTGAAGGAAAATATTATATTCTCCTTCACCAAAAAAAAAAATCCAACAAGATACATTTTATGTGGAAAGATTCAAACTCAAAGACCAGATCACATAATGAAGAATTAAAAATTTTTGAAAGCATGTCAGTTTCCTTTCTAATAATTGATTTCATATAATTATTGATATATATATGATAATATCATATATTTACCAATAAAATTGACGAGATCCGCCAAAAGAATGACCAGAGGACCGAAGAGCCTCATTTCTTCTAGCCAGAAAACTAACTAGAAAACTAATGAATATCCTACAACATATTACAGTATTATATACGCTAGCCGTTATCCCATTTGTCCTTCCAAATTATTCCACTCCTTGTAGGATCGATTAGAGGGGGAAAGCTAATCTTTCTATTTCACTTACTAATTAACTAAATTATGAAAAGAATAATTGAGAGTTTATGAAATAATGTCTCGGCAGAGATAATGTTGAATCAACCAAATTCGATCTTTTCGCTCCTTTTCAGAGGTACGTCAATGTTTTTGAATATTCGACCATGAAATGTGTGACCTTTGGTATCGAGAATGTATTTGTAATACATCGAAACAATAATATATGAGGAAAGTTCACGTGAAGGGGCTTTTAGCAAGATAAATTTGCGCCAATTTGACCAAGAATGATCCATCTAGGTTGAAAAATGAGTCATCGAGAAAATTTAGAAGCTGAAACATTGAAAAACAGATTTTCGAAAGAAACACACGTGAAGTTCGCAAAGGTCAAGTTATCATTCCCACATAAAAAACCGAAATCGCCAATTTAGACCCTGAATTACAGAAACGCTCATAACTTCTCAAATAAAGTAAGAAAACTGGACCCTTCTCAATTGGACATGCAGATGTATTTTAATATGAATGTTTTCAAAAACTACTTGGCCAACTTCAATTTAAAAAATTCATGTAATAGTATTTGGTATATTTATGTCATCGCAGACGTTGTGGTAGGATTCCGTTTTTTTTTTGTAATTTAGATAAATCAAATACACGTTCAATTGATTTGATTGTTGGTTTAATGTGGCTGTCTCATTCAATAATTTACTACTTTCTACAATTAAAATTCCAGACATTATTAAATTGTGGTCTGGCAGAGATAATGTTGAATCAACAAAAGTCGACTTTTTCGCTTTTCCTTGGATTTACAACAATGTTTTCGACTATTCGACCATGAAATATGTTATATATGTTATGCGAAATATATTTGTTAAACATTTCAACATTTATGTATGACGGATATTAACACTGAAATTATTTTTATTGACTTTGAATTACAAGAAAATATTTTAAAGTGATATTTACCGTTTTCACAATAAAATGAATTTTCAGTGTCTAAAATAGGTGAGAATATTTTCCACTATTCCTCAATTTGTGTCTGGATAGTATGGAATTTACTTAAAAACCTGTTCATCTTGCCTGACAATCCTTGAAATTCAATAAGAAATTTGTGCAAATACACCATAAAACAGTCGATGCAACTCCTATACAGGGTGTCCCACCACCTGTGTGCCAACCGTCAAAAGCGGATGGAAAACAAAAAAATATTTAAAAAATTCAATTTTTAGAATGTTGTGAGGTCCATTACTTAGAAATTACAGAGCAACAAACTTCCCTGTACGCGTCACGCCACGCGAGGTGTGTGTGTGTGTGTGTGTGTGTGTGCGTGCGTGTGTGTGTGACGCCTTGGCTGGGACGCAGCCGACCGCCCTGGCTCGGACCGGCTGCCTTCCATATTCTTCCCACAAAACTCAAACTACCAGCGTTTCCCAATTGCAACTTGCATTCAATAAAATCAGAACGGCGAAATGAAACTAGAGTTTCGACAATCAAAAAGAATTGCATTATTGTTCCACCAGCAACATTGACGATCAATTTTTATTACTTTTCCACTAGGAAAGTTATAGCTAAACTTGAAAACTTTGGAACTATTTTGCACATTTCTGTCATAAAGTATTCTTATCGGTAATTGAAATGTTAACATCTACTTCTTGAGTAATTTTTATTTGTTTAAACAATTATTGTTTGCTTAGAAATGTGGGCTTTCTCTGTATTTTATGAGACGGCACTATTTTTCGCGACTAATGATACTGAAAATGAACGTTAACAATAATATTTCTTCTTTTAGAAACTCATCAATCACACAGGTCAATTTTGAAAAACTCCATATTACCTTCCCAACCCCATAATGATATTCGGACAACCCTACAATCTAAGAGTCACACAGGTCACTTCAAGAAAAGCTGAGTCATATTCCCAACCCTACAATTATATTCAAACACACATACAACTACTGATAGTTCCCTTAGCATCAAGTTTCGAAAATGTCATTGTCTAAAATTGCCATACAATTTTCAAAATAAGAAAAGTCACACAGGTCACGTTCACAAAACTCCAGATTATGTTCCTAAGTCCACAACAATATTCAATCAACCCTACAATCCCATTCAGAAGACTCCAAATCATGTTTCAACCTGACAATAATACTCAATATTACTCAAAAACAACCCGTTCCTAGGTTTGCAGTATTTATCGAACGATAAAACAGTGGTAAAATTGGTACATATCATTTATAAATTTTCAAACGATTTTAAAATCATAATTTTCCATGGACGATATTATAAGAAAAACTTGAAATTTTGTAGGATAATCACACATTAGAGTTAATTAAATTAATTGCATTAATTCAAAATCATATACTTAATACTATTTTATTGCTTGATCTTAATACTAGTAAAATTAGAAATGAATTAGAATAATAATTTCATTGCGAAAAAAATATATTTACCTACTGTAAAACTTTAAAAATTAATTTAGTATGCAATCTAAAAGGTTTGAATTCATATATAACATGTTTCGTTAAAATAAAAATACCGAACATTGCCATCTGAATTATTTCTTCAAATTGTCGAAAAGGTAAAAATAAGTACACTTCCATCGTAAAATTGAAGTAATTTCATGGTATTTTAAGTTACTTAACATACGAAATTTGATTTTTTTATCAATATTTACATCATTAAAATTAAAAAATCATAAAAAACTTATTAAATGATTATACTCAACAAATCATAAAAATGTTGGAATATTATATTTTATATTTGTGATTTGATCAGGAATAATTGGTCTGATACTACCTTCAAAAGGTGCTATGGATTATTTTGTTCGAATTTAATATTTACTATGAAAAAAAATGTTGAAGATAAGGGAAAAAATTAAAGCAAAAATTTGAAAAATTTGAAACTTGAAAATTTGAAATTTGAAAAAAAGCAATATTTTCAAGTCATAAATGGTCTTAAATTGAGGTGAAATCGGCTTAGGGTCAATCCGACGCCAGTGTTCCAGCTGAGGGTTGAATATTTTTCACTTGACTAGGATCATGCTCTTTATTATCTGGTATTTACTCCTTTTTAGGAAAAACCCTCTTTTATGTTACCGTCATTATACATGAATTACTGAAAATTTTCAAACGCGTTTTGAAGAATAAGAATAATTTTATCTTACTTGCTTCATATTTTTATATAATAATATGCCATAAGGTGTGCCAAGTACCAAATAAAATCAGTAAATTCAATATTTCAACTATATTTGAGAACAATTGGAAATTCCTATTGATTTCACTATCATTTAAATTATTATTCTAGAAAGAGTTTAAAAGATTATAATTTATAGTCATTGAAACTAGAACGTACCCAATTAAGATTGGGATATAACAAATGTAACTCTTCTTGATTCTTATACAATACTATGAGGCAATATAATAATAACAAATGATGAATCACCCCAAACTATATGTTTATTATTTTAAGCAAGAATCAAAACTAGTCCTCCTTTCCTTTAAATGTATCTCGCTAAATATTCAAGGAAACAATTAGTTCTAAACTCAAGTTATTTTAACGAAATTATTAAAATAAATAGGAGAGACTGCATCACTAAGGCAGAGTGTAAATGATGAAATTAGGCGAATCTTTGAGGATAAAGAAAAATAACTTGTGGGTTGGCAATCAAAAGAGTAAAACTAAAAATTTCTATCGGTAATATCTTCTGTTCGGAAATATAACATGCTATTCAAAAGTGCTCAAATTTGAGCTCCAAATTCAAATTTGAGTAATTCCAATTGAAGTATTTTTTATCTGGTATTTACTCCTTTTTAAAAATATCAATATTACTACTATTATACATAATATAATGGAAACATTTGAACTCCTCTTGAAGGAGAATAAAAACTTTATCTTTCTTCCTTTATATTTTTATATAACAATATGCCATACAACGTCCCAACTATTCATATTTGAACACCCCTAAAACCCACCCCTACTTCTTTTAACGAAAATTTTCCAAATTGTCTCCACCTAAACTAGCCACAACATTTGTAGGATAAAAATAGTTACAAACGTCACTTTTAGAAAACCATTTTATGTTCTCAATCTCACAATTATACTTATCAATTCCCAAAAACAACCCCTTGATCTTTTAGTAAAACCATTCCAAAGGGTCTTCAGGTAAAACAGCCATAAAATTTTCAAGCTGAAAATAGTCACACAGGTTGCTCTCAGAAGACTTCATGTTATGTCGTTAACGCAACGGTAATAATTAACAACCCCTAAAATCCACCTTAGGTTTTTTCTGCGAAAAATTTCCAACGTGTTAAAAGAACTAGGGGTAGATTGTAGGGATGTTTAAGTATTATTGTGAGGTAAGAGACATAATATGGAGTTTTTTCAAGGTGAACTACTTGATTATTTCCATTTAAAATATATTATTGGTGTTTCAGCTGAAGACAATTTCGAAAATTGCATTCAAAACACACCAACTACCGCTTTTTCAAAAATTCATGTAATTGTATTCGGTTAATTTTTGTCATCACAGACGTTTGTGGTAGGATACTAAGATCTTGTTTTTTTCTTATGATATATTTCCTAAATAAAATACGCATTCGATTAATTTGACTTTTAATTTAACTTGGCTGTCTCATTTACTAGTTTATTAAGTTATACGAAGAATAATCTAGACGCTATTAAATTAGAGCCCCGGCAGAGATAACGGTGAATCAATACAAGTCGACTTTCTCACTTCTTTTTAGAGTTACATCGATGTTTTTAACTATTTGACCATGAAATATGTATTATACGTTATCCGAAATGTATTTGCAATACACTTTTACAATGATATAAGACAAATTTTGATACTAAAATGATTTTTAATGAATTTGAATCACAAGAAAATATGTAAAAGGGACATTTTTCTTTTCTCACAATAAAATGTATTTCCAGTGACTAAATGAAGAGAAAATGTTTTCCAGCCTCCCTAAATTTGTGCTTGTATCATGAGGAATTCCATTGAATTTTTTTTCCTAAGTAAGGCAGCTATGAAATTTTCGAATTCATAATTGTCACACAGGACACTTTCAGAAAACTAAAAATCATGTTTTCAACCCCGCAATAATATTCAAGAGTCCCTAAAATTCACCCCTAGTTCTTTCAAAGAAAAATTCCTAATGTTTCTCCAGCTAAAACAAGCCTAAAATTTTTTAAATGAAAAGAGTCACACAGATCACTTTGAACAAAAATTCAGTTTATGTTCCCGACCCACAGTAATGTTCGAACACCCCTACTAGCTGACCCTACTTCTTATAACGAAAAATTTCAAACTTTCTTCAGAAAAAAGTCATAATATTTTTCAAATGAAAATAGTCAAACAGTTCGATTTCAAAAAACTCTACATTACGTTTCCAACCCATCAATAATATTCACGCAGAACTTAAATCAACCTCTAGCTCTTTCAAAGAAAAATTTCCAGAGTATCTTCAACTAAGACAGCCATTATGTTTTTAAAATGGCAATAGTCACACAGGTCACTTCCAAAAAACTCCCCACCATGTTCTCTACCACATAATAATGTTTCAACGCTCCTACAATCCACCCCTACTTCATTTAACGAAAAACTTTCAAAGTTTTTTCAGGAAAAAGAGCCATGAAATTTTTTAAATGAAAGTAGTCAAACAGTTCACATTCGAAAAATTCCAGATCATAAACTCAACCTCACAATAATATTCAGACGCCCCTACAATCTACCCTAGTTCTTTTGATGAAAAATCTCCAAAGTGTTCTCACACACGTATAATTGCTCAAGACATTGTATTGGACATTTTTTAATTGAAGAACGTTTAAATAAACGAATTTAAATTCTTTCGAAATTGTTACCATTACAAAGCTTCCTCCATGATGAATGAAAGCCGTTGCAAAATATCGAAAAATGGAAAAGGAACTGTTTGTAGAATTCCTGGGAAAAAATGTTGCTCTTTGACTATTTTACGTATCTCAAATATTAAAAGATAAATACCAAAACTTTTCATTTTTACAGAAACAAAAATAAAAATAAATATATAAATATGTATATGCAATAAATATGTAAATATATAGAAGTAAAATGTACTGTTCAAAAGGGTACACGATAAATTAACTTTATATGTTTGTTTGCTATCTATCTTACGCTAATTATAGGAAAAATGAGACACCTTGTGAATTGTGCGTAAGACTGTATGATTCATCAAATCTGTTTCGAAATATTAATAAAGGTCACAGTAAAGCACGTTTTATGTTGAAGGACGATTTTCCACATTCAAAGACTTAGAGAAATTTTCAGTATTTTAGAAAACTGAGATTCTAAGAATTTCGTTATTTGTTTGAATTTTCTCATGCAAACTTAGTTTTGTTATTTTTGTATGTCCATTTTATCCAAGAATTCAAAGATTAGACAAAAGGTCAAGTTGAGTGATTTGATACAATTGCTTTTCGTATAATTTAAAAATATTTTCAATATATATTTAAATTCTCAACAAATTTTTGAAGCGTATGATTTGCATTGCTATAAATAAATTATGACATAAATGGCATGGTGATAATACATATATGCCTAACGATAAAACCGCTGTAAAATTGGTACATATCATTCATAATTTATTAAGTGATTATGAAATCATCATTTTCGCTGAGCAATAATAAGAAAAAAAAAATGAAATTGAGTAGGATAGTCGACTCTTATAGTTAATTAAATTAATTGAATGAAATCGAAATCACATACTTACTACTATTTCAGTGTTTGATTTTAATACTGGAAAAATTAAAATAGCATGGAAATAATAATTTCATTGCGAACAGACTATATTTACCCACTATAAAACCTCAAAAGTTAATTTAGTACAAAATCTAGAAGGTCTGAATTCATATATAACAAATTTCGTAAAAATAAAAATACCAAACATTATCATCTGAACTATTTCTTCAAATTGTCGAAAAGGTAAAAATAAGTACACTTCCAACGCAAAATTGGAAATTCCCGCAAAGTTAAAGAAATATCATGTCACCTTGAATTATTTCAGATACAAAATTTGATTTTTTTTACTAATGTTTACTGCATTTACACTACTCAACATAAAGTACGTGTAAACTTGATTTTCTTCAGCTGTTTGTATAAAAAAGTAGTAAATAATTTTTTTAGTTTGTTTGTTGTTATCCATTCAAAATTCTTCAGAAAAAAGTTAATGTTCGTCCTACACATCCATGGTGAATGACCCACAGACGTTTTATTCCAGTTTAAATATTTTTCACGTGACCGTCATCACGCATTTTCTCTTATCTGGAATTTACTCTGTCTTGAGAATAATCCCCTTTCATATTACCACCATTATGCGTGATTCAATGACTTTATTCAGACTCATTTTGAAGAAAAATAGCAATATTATCTTACTTGCTTTATATTTTACTATAATAATATGCCATAAGGTGTGCCAATTACCAAATGAAATAAGTAAATTGAATATTTTAACTATACTTGAGAAAAACTGGAAATTATTATTGTTATATCTATTAATTTAAATTGGTATTGTCAACTGAGTTTAATATAATTTGAATTATAGTCACCTAAACCAAATCATGCCCAGTTAAGCTTGAAATGTCGATAAACTTTATGCATCCCATGATAAAAAATTATAACTCTCCTCGATTCTTATATAATACTATATAGTAAGTCAATATAATGATAACAAATAATGAATCACCCCAATATATATGTTCATTTTTTCAAGCAAGAATCAAAACGTGTCTTACATTCCTTGAAATGAATGTTGCTAAGTATGCGAGAAAACAATTTTTTCCAAAATCAAGTTATTTTAATTGAATTTTTAAAATTGAGAGGAAATACTTCATCACTAGAGCGGAATGAAAATGATCAAACTAATCGAATCCTCTTTTATTATTATTATTATTATTCCTATTAATATTACTATTATCCTTTCACTAGCATGTACATTAAGAAAATAAAGGTTTTTATTTCAACAACCTCGTATAAGAAATAAATGGTTTCACTGCGATCAAGCTGAAAATGAAAGAAAAAAATCAGAGTACCAGCAACCCTCCTCTCTTCTAGACAGAAAAAACTAGCTTTGGGAGAATTACGTTACCGTAGTGTGATTAATGGATAATCAACCAGACATTTCAGTATTATAAACTAGCTGCTGATTCATTTGTCCTTCTAAATTATTCCACTCTTCATAACATAGAATGGAGGGCAGAAGATTTTATTCTCTTTTGTGAATTTTTCGTATTTATCAGCCTTCTTAGAGCTTTGAAATATATATGTACAATTACGAAAATTTTAAATGATTTGTATTTTAGGTTACGTGATCAGTTATATTTGCTTCACGTGTCACTCAGAGTTAAGAATAATGATATAATTCAATTAATAAAATTCATTAATTGATATAATTTTTGTGTAACTTTGTAAGAATACGTCATTGTGTATATATTTGAAATTCATAAATGAATGAGCCTATTTTTGCATCGCAATAATTTTTGTTAGGATAGCAGAAGCTAACTACGCTGTGAAAAAAACAATTATTGGTAACCGGGGAAGCATAAATATTAATCCCACGAAAAACATCTTCGATGCATAAAATCTAGCCTATACAATTACATGAATTTCTGAAATCAAAGTTAGAAAAGTCACTGATAAAGAAAATCTTATTAAATATCACTATTCTTTATACATTATAGGCCTGGGTTGACGGTATAGAGTTGGGTATAGGAGCAGCAATTAGCAGGATAAATATTCGCGATATTTCAGGCCTAGAACGATCCCCTTAGGTTGAAAGACAAGTCTTTGGGACAATTTTGGAGTTGGAACATTTAAAAGCCGCGTTTCGAGAAGAATGAATTTAAAGTTTGCGATTTCTGTAATGGAAAGTGTTACATTTTTTCTTCAATTACAAAATACACCCACTTTCGGTTTGTTTTGAAACTTGAGCATAGTTTTAAGAAGGTAGAAGTTTGGCCAACTTTAATTTCAAAAATTCATGTGAGCGTATTTGGTATATTTTTGTCGTCACCGACGTTTGTGGTAGGATAATAAAATTTTTTTTGGTATATATTTTCTCAGTAAAATACGCATTCAATTACATTCATTTCCAATTCGATTTGACTGTCATATTCAGCAATTTACAAAGTTTTGCGAAGAATAATCCAGACGTTATGAAATTGAAGCTCGGGCAGAGATAACTTTGAATCAACGCAAGTCGCCTTTACCTCTGTTTCTTAGAGTTACATCAATGTTTTTGAATATTTGACCATGAACTGTGTGATATACGTTATCCGAAATGTCTTTGCAATACATTTCAACAAGTTTATGAGACAAGTATTGACATTAAATTAATTCTTAATGAATTTGAACTACAAGAAATTATCTAAAAGTAACTTATTTCTTTTTTCACAATAAAATAAATTTTCAGTGTCTAAATTAAGTGAAAATGTTTTACAGCATCCCTCAGTTTGTGTGTCTATAATGAGTTAAGGTGCAAAGTATATATTATATTCTGAAATTAAACCGTTCAAGTTTCATTCACAAAATTGAAATAGATGAAGTGTGGCAATTCAAATTATAGCTTAAAAAATGTTGAATTATAAAACCCGAAGTTCGAACCGTTGAAGAATGAAGTAATTTTAATTGAAAGATTTTTAATATCGCTAAAATTATATCATTTCAAATTAAATCGCTCTGAATACAATAATTTTAAGTTGACAACGTTCAGAATTACTCAATCTTGATTCAATGTCTTGGAAATTGAACAGTCTCAAAACCTAATTGTTAAAAATTTAAAAAGTTTCAACATTAATACAAATTAAGGAACAAAATGTGCTATTCAAAAATGTGCACAATAAATCAACTTTACATGTTTGTTTCTTATCTATCTTACGTTTGTCGTAAAAGAAATGAGACACCTTGTGAATTACGTAAAACTGTATGATTTATTAAATCTGTTTCGAAATTTTTATAACAGTCACATAAGAACACATTTCATGGTGAAGGCCGATATTCTCACACTCTGTTATCTGATATTTACTCCTTATTGAGAATAAACCCCTTTTATATTACCATCATTATACATTTCAATGAAAAATTTTCAATTAATTTTGAAGAAAAATGATAATTTTATCTACTTGCTTCATATTTTTCTATAATAATATGCCATGAGGTATGCCAATTAGCAAATAAAATGAGTTAATTAAATATTTTTACTATACCTAGAGACGGTTGGGAATTACTATTGATATAACTATGATTCAAAATTATTAATGTGAAAAAAGCTTAATATGTTTTAAATCATAGATTTAAAACAAAACGTGCTCACTTAAGCTTTTTAGTTGAATTACTAAAGTAAAGAGGGGAGATCTTATCACTAGGGCGAAGTGAAAATGATGAAATTAATCAAATCTTTTACAATGAAGAAAAAACATTTGTGGGTTGGCGTCCGAACAAAGTAAAAAAAAAATTGGAATCGGATAATACCTTCTGTTTGGATTTTGGATTTTGAAATTCAAATTTTTCAAAAATCAAAAAAAAATTTTAGCAGGTAAAAAATTATAGCAAATTTTTTGAACTCACAGTTTTTGCTAGTGAACAGTGATAAAAAATTAGATATTTAAAATAATATCCTCCAATCCACCCCTAGTACCTGTAACGAAAGATTTCCGAAGTGTCTCCATTTAAACGAGCGGCAACATTTGAAAATAAAAATAGTTACACACGTCACTTTCAGGAACCACCACATTATGTTCTCAGCCTTACAATAATACTCAACAATCCCCAGAATAAATCCCTTGTTCTTTCAGTAAAACCATTCTAAAGTGTCTGCAGTTAAAACAGCCATAACATTTTTTAACTGAAAATAGTCACACAGGTTGTCTTCAGAAAACTTCATATTACATATGTCGTCAACCCAACAGTAATATTCAACAACCCCTAAGGTCCACCTCTAGCTGTTTTCAACCACACAATAATATTCAACAACTCCAGAAAAACCCTATCATTTTTAACGAAACCATTCAACAATTTTAAATGAAGACAAGTTGGGAATTTTTCGCTAAAGGAACTTGAGGTGAATTGTAGGGATGCTTGAGCATTATTTTGAGGGAAGAAACATAACATGGAGTTTTTCCCAAAATGACCTACTTGTCTATTTTTATATAAAATATATTATGGCTGTTTTAGTTTGGGACACTTCCGAAATTTTCATCCAAAAGAACTAGTGGTGGAATATAGGGGTGCTGGGATTTTATTGTGGGAATGTGGCCCAGGATGTTAGTATAGAGTTAGATACAGAATCATTTATCCGGATAAATTCGCGACATTGTAGACCTAGAATGATCCCCTTAGGTAGAAAAACGAGTCATCGAGACAATTTTAAAGTTAGAACATTTAAAAACCGCTTTTCGAAATAACGTTGAATCAATACGAGTCGACTTTTTCGCTATTTCTTTTAATTACATCAATGTTTGTGATATAACATATCCGAAATGTATCTGCAATACATTTCAAAAATTATATATTTCAAGTATTGATCTAAAAGGGGCATTTTGCTTTATTCACAATGAAATGACATTTTAGTGTCTAAATGGAGTGAGAATTTTTTCCAGCATCCCTAAATTTATGCCTGCATAATGAGGAATTCACTTGAATATTTTTTTATCTTGTTTTAGCATCCTTGGAATTCAGTAAGAAATTTATGCAAATGCCTCATGAAACACTCGATGGAACTTCTGTACAGGCTGTGTTACCATCTGTGTACCAACCATTAATGGCGGATAGAAAACAAAAAAATAAAACAAAAATTCAATTACAAGTATGTAGTGCGGTCCATTGTTAAGAAACTGCAGAGTTATAAAAAAAACGTTTTATGTTGAAGGACGATATTTCATATTCAGAGATTTTTGCTGTGTTAAGTTTATGTGTGCAGAATCGCCATTTGTGTGTATTCTATTTCCATATGAGATTATAAGTCGTCTGAAAAAATCGTTCCTTCGTAGTTTCTGCACTTTTTACGTTAATTGCGTCAATATTTATATATATATTTTATTCCAATGCTGAAAATCCTATTATCCATGGAATCTTTTGCTCTTCGAATCTTACCCTTGTCGAATGGCAGATTTTTCGAAATTCGACGAGCGCCCGATATTACTTTTTAAATTCGATTGATCACGTGTCGAATATTAAAAATTCTAAACTCATGCATGCTGCTCTAGTAAAACATGGCGAAAAGGTTAGATTTGGAAAGATTAGCTTTTGTAATATTTTATTCATACTGGACTACATTTGTGCTTTCATATTATCAAAATTTATCATTAACAACATTAGCAACTGCTGATAAGCATATAGCTTTGTTTTTCAGCTGTAGTGCGAGAGGCCGATTATATATCTTTTCCACTTCCACATTTATTTCAACTTTTCAAAATTCACGTCAATTTTTTATTTTTTTAGGCATTATAGTTGTAACAAAAATAAAAAGCAGCTTGAATTTCGAAAAAGATTGGTTAACCGAAAAGGTGAATAATAAAAAATGTGAAGCAAAATAGAAATACATCAGTGATAACAAAAGGATGAAAAAAATTGATAATGAATGGGAGTTGTGGTTTGAGTATGAGGTTAAACATTTCTACTGTATGTTATTGAGATTATGTTTATCCTCAACCCTAAGTCTATTAAGAGTATTGGGCTATATGTAAAAATAAATAAATTTTGCTTTAGCTAACATAGTATTTTTTTTCCTCAACATACATTCTTTCTTTTTTTTTCTTTTTACTTTGAGATTTGTCAGCTGGCCTGGTAACATATGTCACTAGGAAATCCAGAGAAGGTTTTCTTATTTAGGTTTTTCATATAAACGTGGAAAGAGCTATTCATTTTTCCAGTCAAGTCCAGTTTTCTTTCTTATATGATTAGATTTTCTTTACAATTTACGTAAACAGTTATGGGAGATTTCAAAAATGTTGCATTCTTTGAGTTCCAGTCATTTTCCACTTTTCTTCTAAATAGTACATTTTTTCTAAAAATATTCCAGTAGTGCTTATATATCAAAGCACAATTTAGTATAGTTTCAAAATTTTAGACGACTTTATTAAGAAATTATAGATAAAAAGTACGCAAAGTGTTTTGTCAGACACCTTTCCTACACTTCAAATTTAACGTGAGAAATTGCTCAATAAAATTGATAAGAATTTTGAAATTTTCAGATTCACAGATATCACATATATTGAGTTGAAAAAGGTAAACATCAGGAATAATTTGAGAAAAATTATAAATATAAAATACAATATAATATAATATAAATATAAAATAGTTGAATTTTCAACCAACAAAGATTTTTCAATTGAGAAGAACAATTTTTTGAACCAAATTATTGATTTTCCAGCCCAAATAGTTGAATTCTCTGCAAAACAGTTGAACTTTGGATAAAAAAATATGAACTTTCAACAAAAAAGCTTATTTTTAACCAACTAATTACGTTTTTAGAAATATAGCTTTATTCTTTATCAAAGCAGGATAATTTTCTTCCAAAAAGCTGTATTTCCGAAACGAGCTGAATTTCCAAGGAAAAAAGATTTTTTAGCCAAGAAAAGAAAAATTTAAACCAAATTGTTGAATTTTTAGCCAAAAAGACGAAGTTTTCACAAAACAGTTGAATTTTCAACCCAAGCATATGAATTTTCAACAGAACAATTCAATCTTCAACGAAAAGTATGACTTTTCGAATAACTTATTGAACTTTCAACTAAAAAAGATCCAATTCCAACCGAAAATGGAATAATTAAGTTTTCAGAAAAAAACTAATATTTAACCGAAAAGAAACAATGTATCAACACAATAGTTACATTTTCAACTAAAGAGATGAACATTTAACCAAAAGATGAATTTTTAACGAATTAGTTTAATTAAGTTTTTGAATTTCCAGCCAAACAAGACAAATTCTCTGCGAATAATATAATAGTGGATATTTCAACCAAAAAAGTTAATTTTTAACCAAATTGTTGAATTTTTAACAAAATAATTGAATTTTCAATGAAATGATGAAAATTTAATCCAAAAGACGAAATTTCAACCCAAAATATAATAGTAGACTTTTCAATCCAAATAAATGAACTTTCAACCAAAAAAAATTGGATTTTCTTAATGGGCTCTATTAATTCAGTTCGCATTCAAGTGGAAATGAGGAAAAGTGGAAAAGATGGGAATACGGGGAAGACTATGAGGCCTGCGCTAAATAAGTAGAAATTTTGATAATTTACAGAATAAAGAATAGCAGTTCGAAGAAACATTGATGTTCATCTTTAATACTTTAAAAATATTATCTTAGAAGCACGGAAATTTTGCTTAGAAAATGAAGATAATTTTCAGTACACACTTTTGAATTCGGACTACACAAAGTGTGTTAAACTACGCAACATTTAAGGCCCGACTTTTCTAAATTTTTCGTCACCTTGAATTTTAAAACTATTATTTCGAAAAAGTACAATCAATCCATCCTGTTATAACACGAAATTCGGCTCACCATTTATGATACAAAAAAAATCATTAAAATATGAAATTATAAAAACATTTTCCATTTGGCGACAATTTTGAAGAAAAGCACATGCATGGTTCAAAGAGAAAATATCTCCGTGAAAATCTCGACGGATGATTACCCTAGAGAAGATTCTTGCTTAAAATTTTGCTTAAATTAGGATTGCAATTTCTACTTTTAATCGCCCCCTTTTTAAATCAGCAAACATTTGCGTGAAAACGTTATTTTTGTTTCACTTGTCAGCGTGTCAACAATTTCAGATTATCCGTCATTACGGTAAATACTTTATGGATTCTGAGAATGTTACATGAAATAAAAAAAATGAATCTGATATGTATTCAAAAAAATATTATTTAGCAATTATCATTTTGTACTTACATTATTCTTGCAAAAAAAGGTTTCGTCAACCGCTCGAACTAACACTCAGAGAAACGTATTTTTGCTCTAAAAGGAAGTTTCTTGACACACATGGAATTTCTCCAAAAATCTGAGGTTAAGAGGATTTTCATTTGTCTCAAAAAGATTATTTTTGCAGCAAATATTACCCTCTTGCATTAAACTTCATCTCATCTTATAGCCAAATACGTCTGTTTGTTTAATGAAGATTTTCACGTGGTTCATAAGAAAACAGGCAAGCGGACGATGCTTTTGTTTCAAGACTACTTTTTCTCTGAGTGAACCTCGAACAATTGACAGATTTTCGTGTTTCACAGTGAAAAATAGAAGGCGTGTGCAAAGGAATACGATAATATTTCAGAGCGATTTTGACATGAATCGAATATCAGGTTTTTCGACGATCGACGTGCGCGCGATCGATTCGAAAATTCGCAAAAGTGTCGATTATGTAATGCCAAGTGGCTAAAGCTTACAAATTATGAAGCCTCCATTGTTATTTTAGAACAAATTGTATAAATACAGGTATGATGACTAACATTATAAAAATACGTGTTCATTGTTAATAAAAGTATTACCTTATATGTGTTGCTTCACATATAAGCTTATAAGTATAAAGACACAGAATTAAATAATAATCCTGCCGATATTAGAAATATTTTCGTGAATAGCATTTTGCAACTGCTCATCGGAGTATTTAATCAAACCGCACCATCAGAATTTGGGTAATATAATTTCTGACAATGTCGCGCTTGCCTCTCAGAATATACAACTTTTTATGAAAACTATTCTACATCCAAAACAAAGTACTTCAACTTGCTTCAAATTTCAGACAATTTTATCATAACGATGTACGATAAAATAGGTGACATGAATTTCCAAAAAATTTTGTAAGTGAAGTTTAGTGTTTCTTATTCGACATTACCAAAATAAAGGAAAGTACACCCTTATATGTTCCTAACTCCTGTGTTATAAGTTACCATTAAAACAACAATATGTATTTCATGTGGAAGAAATTCCAATTTAAAGACCAGATGATCAAACGAAGAATTAAAATTTTCTAAAAACATCTCAGTTCCTTTTATAATAATTGGTTACAGCAGTTACTGCAGCGTCAGCAGAAATAATGTAAGATTAACAAAAATATTTCAATTCAAAACTGTTTTGTATCATACATGTTGTCGAAGAAATAATGTCATGTAACAAAGTATAGCGAGAGCGATGTGAGTTACTCTTTATTTTTTACAGGGCGTAAAAGTTAGGCTTTGTGTATATTATGAAAATAAGGGTTTTCCATTAAAACGCCTTTATATAGGTAATAAATAGATACCCCGCGATCAAGCTACGGATAAAAGATTACACATAATTATTGATATATAGAATAATATCATATATTTACCAATAAAATTGACGAGATTCGCCAAAACGATGACCAGAGCACCAGCGAGCCTCATTTTTTCTAGCCAGAAAAAATTGATGTTCGGAGATATTTCTGACCGTAGTGAAACTAATGAACATCCGACAAAATATTTCAGTATTATATACACCAGTCGTTATCTCATTTGTCCTTTCAAATTATTCCTAATTTTTCTGTTTCACTTACTAATTAACTAAATTATAAGAAGAATAATTGAGAGGTTATAAAATAATTTCTCGGCAGAGATAACGTTGAATCATCAAAATTCGATCTTTTCGTTTTCTTTTGAAGTCACATCAAGCTTTTTGAGTATTTGACCATGAAATGCCTGATGTGCTTTATCGGGAATATATTTGTAATATTTAAAAATAGCTTTTCGAAAAAAACTCATTTAAAGTTGGCCATTGCTGTACGCGCACGTGCTATATATTTTTTGTTCAAAAACAAAACTCACCCACTTCCGGTTCGGTTCGGAATATGAGCGCAGTGAGATAAGGTAGAACGAAGGACAAATTATCATTCCCACTTGGAAAACCGAAATCGACGATTTCGACGTTTCAACATTCATGTATCGGATATTAGCATTAAAATAATTTTTATTGACTTGGAATTACAAGAGAATAGGCTGCGCCTAGTCTTCCCGAAATTTGGGGTGACTAGCAATTTCGCACTTTTGGCAGGTCATCCCGAATTTCGGGATAACTAGCATTCTTCACACATTTGGCTAGTTTCTTCGGAAAAATGCGCTCTTACATTCTCATTTTTTCTGATATATAATTTCCCTAATCCTTTATGTTCAGCTGACCGGCTGCCTGCCATCTTGTTGCCACAAAACTAGAACCACCAGCATTTCTCAACTGCAACTCGCATTCAAGAAAATCCAAAAAGGAAACTGAAACTACAGTTTTAGCACTCAGAAAAAATTGCATTATTTTTCCGACAGCAACATTTGCGATCCATTATTATTCATTTTTTACTCACAAAGTGATAGTCAAAGTTGGAAACTTTAGAACTCTTTTGCACATTTCAGTCATAAATTATCCCTATTCGGTCACTGAAATGCTTACATCTACTTGTTGAGTGATTTCATTTGTTTAAACATTTACTGTTTGCTTAGATATGTGCGCTTTCTCTGTCATTCATGAGGCGTCACTATTTTCAGCGACTAATTCCGTTTAAAAATATTTCTTCTTGGTTTTTTCTCCAAGACGTTTCATTTTATCTCCAAGACATTGAAGTCTGGTTCCGTCTCATAAGCCAGACTTGCTAGACTGCAAATTTTTATCTTGGGTTTATGGTGATAGCTCTCAGTGGGGTGCATTCAGCAAGACGAACGGAACTTGTCTTAAGACATGAAGATTTCTGTTATGTCTTGGCCAAAGGACAATAAAAAAGGGACCAGGTAATGTAGGCTTAAATTTTTTAATGCATTTTTTGTTTAATTTTTAAAATAGCTATTTAAAAGTAAAAAAATCAGAATTGGTGCGTCTTCACGGCCACAGCCATCTCAAATTTACTTCAAAAAGATTATTATTGTAGTTTTCTGTAAGGATCCCCTAAACCGTATGGAATACGTGAAAATGGAAAACTTTTTCGGATTTTTCGCCAAACAAGTGTAATAGTGATAATAAATGAAATAAAATGGATTCATTCAATATGCATATCTTATAGTAAATTTACAAAACTGTTTACATAAATATGGATAAGCTTTTATGACAGTATGAGGAAAACCCTTTTCGCCAGGGCAGGTAGGCAATGGAGACCTTTTTCCTGGTTCAAGAGATAAATAAAGTCTGCCTCCGTCTCATAAGCCAGACTTCCCATACGTCTTGAACAAGTCTTGGATATGTCTTAATTGCCCATCATCGAGACGAAATCCAAGACGAAATATTTTTACACGGGTATGGTAGATACTATCCGGGTGTTTCACTCACGCGGGAATGACGGATCTTCGCAGACAAAGCGGGGCCCTAAGAGTGCTCTACTATATTCTCATCTTTGTCGCTCTTTTGGTGTCAACCGCGACTTAACCCTGGCAAACGCTCCCGGAGAGAGAAAAAGAGCTGTTTTTTTCAATAGCTCCACTAAATTTATAAAAATAATCAAATCCTTGTCTATATCTACTTTGACTAATTTCACAACCTTCATCAATTACAACAAACTCATATTTACTATTATTCCGACAAGTTGAACAGAACTATCTGTGTTGAATGTATGACATGTCTGTGCTTACATGATCATCATATATGGTATATGTTACAGATTCATTTCATTCTGTTTAAATAATACCAAAAAGTTAATATTGTCACATATTAAATATTTCGGGATTCGAGCATAAGTTTGACATAAATAGAAAAAATCAACATCTCTGTGTCGACCCATGGAAAAGAAGGTTTTAATGTTACCTTGGTCCTTGCATGCAACTTCATCAAATACTATTAATGACTTAGGTTATGATTTACTCAGTATCACTACTTCCTTATGTTCATTAAACAGGAAGTACTTTACATTTTCAACTGATTGAAGAACTTTTTCTGAACATTTATATTTAGGTTGTTTTGGAGACTTTGAATAAACATAAACAATTTCAAATCCTAATTCATTTCGATGTGTTAGTAGTGATGGTAGGACTTTTGACTTTCCACGGTTAGATGGTCCACAAGATATAGCTCTTGAAATGTTTATTAATAAATTATCATGAGACTTCCCCTTATTTCTACATTGTTGTAAAAAATGATCAAAGTTCATGAGTGGGAGTTTCGTGGGTTGTATTTCATACGTCATCTTTATTTTAACTAATTAAACAACTATAAATTATTTCTTTATAATACTTAAACCTTCAGATGAGGAATTTTATTAAACAGGTATAATCAAGTCGTTAAGTAAAAACAAAATCAGGTGTCGAAGGATTCTGAAACAGAGCAGACGTGGTAAAGGTTGAATTAATAAACTAATGAATAAACTTTCAGTTGAATTACATACACCTGGTTATCGATACTGCGGACCAGGTACAAAATTAACAAACTGACTCACATGAGGTGCTCCTGGTGTTAATCCTCTAGATAGAGCTTGCAAGGAGAATGATATAGCTTATTTCCGAAATTATGAAAATGTTGAAGCTAGGAATATTACTGTGGAAATATTAGTCGAAAGACTTGGAATCGTGTATTAGCCAGAGATGCTGAAGTGAGTGAAAAGACTACTGCTTTTGTAATAACACACGCAATGAAGCTTAAAGCAAAATTTGGTATGGGTCAAAAAAGGTTTTACAGAAAAAAAGAAACAGTTAACTTCATCACTAAGAAAAATTGCGTAAGCTACTAAGAAATTCATGCTTGTTGATAAAAATGTTTTACCAATAATCGAACTAGCTGTTGATGGTGCACGTGGGGCAGTCGAAAAGGCTGGTGGGAAGAATTATGTAAATAAACCCAGAACCTCACCCATACCAAATAAAGTTGGTGAATTCCTACCATTTTTGATACCCATTTTCGCTGGCGTCATTGCGATCGGTGCACTAGTAGGTGGTCAGGGGCGGCGAGTTGCAGAATTCCCGGGTATGGAGTTATAAAAATGAACGGGGGGGGGGTGTAGAAGAATCATTAAATAAATTCATTTTTGTTGTCTGTTAAATAATACAAATTAATTTTTTTATGTTTGCCTCATACAATTAAATATTAATTATTGACATCACAACACAAGAAGAAAGTTTTATTCACAGAACACGTTGACTCGTGTTTCCTTTTTTTCCTGAACTGTTTACTCAGCGCAAAAACTCATTTTCGATGAACATTGGCTTACACTTATTGGTCTATCAGCTTTTCTATATCTAGATTTTCAGCATACTCAGAAATTATACATATGTAATATGATTGGAGCTTTCAACCTTTGCTGGGTCATAGCTGTCCGTGTATAATTTGTCAGTCTTCGTAACGCGGAAAACGATCTTTCAGCAGTACACGACGTGACGGGAATAATAAAAACCAGTAGAATGAAAGTCGAAAACTGAGACAAAAGCTTCATAACAGCGGGATGTTTTTGCAAAACCAACCACATCAGCGAAGCACTTAATGTTAAGCACTTCGTGTTGCTTGAAGATACCCAGAAACGTGTTCCTATGAAGGGTGAGTCTTTCTTCGTTAAAATCTGTTTTTTTTTGTCATCTCGTTCAAATATAAAGACTTTTTTATCGGCATCTTATCGATCCTGCTCGATAGCTCGATATTTTTAAAATTATTTGAAGGTTTCTTAGTCTTGGAATATTTTTTGGAATTTTGAAATTTTCTGTGATACTTTTTAATGAAAAAAATGTTGTTTCTAATTTTACCATTCTTTAAAAACAGTTTTTCAATACAATGTGCATGAATTCAAGTGCGTCGAAATCGTGATAAAATAACGAAATTATATGTATCAGTCATGTAAACAAATGTCAACTTGCCTGCTTCTTTAACTCGACTGCATCGAATTAGAAGTTTCTTCCCACATTGTCATATATTTTTTCTTGTATATCGATCTAAGGAACCAGGCTTTGATCGATACCTGAACTGTATCGACAATCGAAAGATTCAGTGCAATCAAGATAAAGACGCAGGCAACTTCGCATTTATTTGTGTGACTAATACATAAAATTTTGTCATTTTATCAATTTCGATGCACTTGAATTTATTAACATTGTAATAAGTTATACGTGAATAATCATTCGTACAAGTTTGGCCAGCATTTATGAACAAATTCTTGATATGAAGCTCTTTAAAAAAGTTGACATATGAAACGCATGATCTAAATTCCACGCAATCCAACCTCACTTTGGATTCTACCGATGGTACGCCAAAAAAACACATCTTCCCAAAACATCCGAAATAAATAAAGCTATTTTGTGAATGTAAAATGTGTAATTCAAACCGATTCTCAAAGTTCTCAAAGTTCGATTTTTTAGTATTATAATTTGATATTTGAAGAAAAGGATACTTTATTGAATGTTCTTTATGTGAAGCATTATCTAGTGAAAAATTATATAACTAAAATAACGTTAATTTTATAAAGAAGGGACTCATATACTTAAATACAATATGGAGCTAATACGGGCTTTTGAAGCCCGAGATTAGCGATAGAAACTCCAGAAAAAGGAACAAATGCCACTAGTGAAAGTTGGACGTCATTCTTTTATACTTATTAATTTTGTCTGTACTGCTAACTTTTTAGGATGGTGGTGAATTTTTTTTACTGCTAAGTTGTCAGTAACACTTACGGATACCCGGGTACTCGAATTTCTATTCATTACTTGGGTACCCGAATACCCGGGTTTTACCCGACGTAGCAGGTACCCGCTCGGGGTCCCAGGTATCCAGGTATCGGCAAAATGCCTATCACTACTCGAGATGTTAATTAACGTTTCACATTTGAAAAAAAAATTTTTTTTGATAGCCGCATTCATCACAGAGATTAGTGAGAAATTTCACTAATATTAAATATTGTCTCACAGACCTCATTTTTTGAAAACAAAATTCGAAGAGTATGTTACCAGCAAAATATTTACCACTTTTTAACACAAATTAACAAAATTAATCTAAAATCAATTTCTCACTCGATGATCTTAAATGCCACTATTTCCATTATATATACTAGATTTTTCGTAAACAGTATGTCAAATTGAACTAATTAAAAAAAAAAAATTCCGGCGGACGTGAACCTATATTTCAACTTTTGTCCGATAGGTCTACTATCGGCGAGAAAATTCGAGTCCTCTGGCTTTGATATTAAAAAAGTTAGTGAAGAAAAAAATGGTAGCTCAATGAATGAAGGATCATTTTAAAGGTCAAAATGTTGTACGTTAGTGAGCCAAAAAGCAATAT
>JAUMHM010038848.1:0-15667 GCA_032362435.1 Melikaiella ostensackeni
CCCCCCCCCCCCCCCCGCCTGCTAGTGGCCTCGTAGGCTGAGCAGCAAAAATCTATTTAAAGGGTCATCCACAAATTACGCATGACAATTTGGTGGAGGGGGAGGGTTTTTGTAAAATCTTACGAATTTTCAGCCAAATAATTGAATCCTCAGCCGAAAAAGATTAATTTTCAACTAAACAGTTGCATTTTTTACTAAAAACATAAAATTTCGATTAAAAGAGATGAATTTGAAAACCAAAAAGACAAATTTTCAACTACAGAGTTGAATTTTCAACCAAGAAAGATTTTTCAGTCTATAATGAAAAAAACATTTGATACAAAATGTTCAATTTTCAAGCCAAAAATACGAATTTTCTCCAGAAGAGTTGTATTTCCAACCCGAAAATATGAATGTTCAACCAAAAAGATTAATTTTCTACCAAAAAAGATGAATTTTCAACAAAGTACATAAATTTTCAATCAAGAAGATTAATTTTCGACCCAAAAATGGAATAGTTAAATTTTCAGTTGAAAAGAATAATTTTCAACCAAAAAGAAGAATTTTCTATAAAATAGTTCATTTTTTAACGTAAAACATGATTTTTCAAATTAATAAGACGAATTTAGTTGAAAAATTTTTATTTTCAACCAAAAAAAAAAAAATCATATGAAATAGTTGAATTTTTAACCAAAAAGATGAATTTTCAAATTGAATGATGAATCTTCAATCAAGAAAATAAATTTTTAACAAAATAGTTCCACTTTCCACCAAAAGAGATGAATTTTCAACAAAATACATAAATTTCCAAATAAATAGTTGAATTTTCAACTAAAAAAAAATTCAACCAAAAATTGAATAGTCGAACTTTCAATCAAAAAATTAATTGTCTACCACAAAAAGCTAATTTTCTCCAAAATCGTTGAATTTTCAACCAAAAAAGATGAATTTCGAAGAAAATTTAATAGTTGATATTTCAACCAAAAAATATTTTTATTTTAAATCTAAAATAATTGACTTCAAAAAAGAAAGACCGTTTTTCAACAAAATATATGAATTTAAAATTGAATAGTTGAAGTTTCAATTAAAAAAAGATACATTTTCACCAACAAAAACGAATTTTTAACAAAATACATGAATTTTCAACCAAGAAGATTATATTTCTACTAAAAAGACGAGTTTTCAACAAAATATATGAATTTTCAACTAAATGGTTAAATTATCAACTGAAAAGGTTAATTTTTTACTGAAAAGACGAATTTTCAACAAAAGACATGAAGTAGAACTGAATAGTTGAATTTTCAATTAAAAAAAGATACATTTTCAAGAAAAAAAAACGAATTTCCAACAAAAAATGGAACGGTTGAATTTTCATTTGAATAAACTTCATTTTCAACCAAAAAAAAACAAATCTTCTATAAAATAGTTAAATTTTTAACCCAAAAGATGGATTTTCAAATCAAATGATAAATCTTCAATCAAGAAAATAAATTTTTAACAAAATATTTCTTTTTCAACAAAAAGAGATGAATTGTCAACAAAATACATAAATATTCAAATAAATAGTTGAATTTTCAACTACAAAGAAAATCATTCAAAAATGAAACAGTTAAACTTTAAATTTAAAAAATTAATTTTCTACCGCAAAAAGCTAATTTTCTCCAAAATCGTTGAATTTTCAACGAAAAAGAAAATGGAATTTTCGAAAAAATACATAAATTTTCCACCAAATAGTTGAATTTTCAACCAAGAAGATTATATTTTTACCAAAAAGACAAATTTTCAACAAAATATGTGAATTTTTAACTAAATGGTTGAATTATCAACTGAAAAGAATTATTTTCTACCAAAAAGACGAATTTTCAACAAAATAGTTAAATTCTCAACCAAAGAAATGAACTTTCAACTGAAATGATGAATCTTCTACCAAGAAAGACAAATTTTCAACAAAATACATCAATTTGCACCAAATAGTTGAATTTTCAACCAAGAAGATTATTTTCCACTAAAAAGAAAAATATTCAACAAAATACATGAATTTTCAATCAAATAGTTGAATTTTCTACTGAAAAAAATGATTCTCAACAAAAAAAAAAAACGAATTTTCAACAAAATAGCTAAATTTTCAACTAAGGAAATGAACTTTCAACTTGAATAATAAATCTTTGACTAAAAAAAAAAAATTTACCCAGTAGTTCATCTTTCAACCAAGTATTTGAATTTTCAACCAAAAGAAGTAAATTCACAATGGAAAATGTAATAGCTGGATATTTCAGCTAAAAACTATTTTTAATTGAAATTTAAAAAAAGTTGAATTTAAGAAAAAAAAACGAATTTTCAAAAAAAAAAAATTGAATTCTTAACAAAAGCAGATTAATTTTCTACCAAAAATTAGCATTTTTATCCAAAAAAGGATTTAATCCCTACCAAAAGAGATGAATTTTCAAACTAGAATATATAATTATATATTATTATATTATAATAATTAAAAATATAATAGCAGACTTTTCAGCTGAAAAGAATAAACTTTTAACCAAAAATAGTTGTATTTCCTTATTGGGTTCTATTAATTCAGTTCACATTCAAGTTGAAAACGAGAAAAAGAGCGAAAGAGGGAAATAGAGGAAAGACTGTGAAGCCTGCCATAAGTAAATAGGAATTTTCAATTCTTTAGAAATATTATTTCCGAAAACTGGAAATTTTTTCTTCCAACAAATTGTGTTTTTATCAAATAATTTAAAAACATAACCAGTAGTTCTTTTTCGATCTAGTTCGTTACCAGCCTAGCCAGAATCTACATTGTCTATTAGCAAATCTCTGTAATAATTTTTTTCATAAACTAATCGAACTCCTATTTAACCTTTAATGCATCTTAAAATTCTTTTTAAATTTTGCCACAGTTCTTTATCGTTTTTGTTTTGATATCGACTTAAATTATTAAGAGATATAAATAAATCAGGACCAGTGCACAACATAGCTTACATCAAACAACCGATAAGGTTTCTACATGGTGCATCATAATGTTCTTCAGAATTTAAATCAACGTAATTTAGTTTCACAGGTAACAGAGTATTTAAAGGTTTACATTCATTCATATTATATTTCTTAAGAACATTTTGCAAATATGCACTTTGATCTAAAGTAATTTCATTGTCTTTTCTTTTAACGTTTATGCCTAATAAAAACTTAACCTTTTTTAAGTCTGGCATTGAAAATTTATTTGATAAATATTGCTTAAAGTTTCTCATAATACTTTCTTCAAAAGTTGCAATTAAAAGATCATCAACATAGAGTATTACATTGAAATTCTTTTTGATATTACCTTTATCAAGAAAATATAAACAATGGTCTGCTGAAGAATTTTCAAAACCATGTTCTTTGAGTACTTGATCAAAACGTTCAAAGCAGCACCTAGCTGATTGTTTTAAACCATATATAGCCCTATTTAATTTACATACATGGTAAAGGTGGTGACATTTTAAAATTAAATTCATTAAAAATGATATCACGAGCTATGACAAATTTATTTGTATTTACATTGAGTACCTTATAGCCATTTTGCTGATAACCCACAAGTGTCCCTTAGAATGACTTTGTCAAACTTACTTATTCTAGTTTTGTTATGAATCTATACAGTGTAACCAAAAATTTTCAAATGATTAAGTCTTAGCTTTTTATTGTGCCAAAGTTCATAGGAAGTTTTATTTTGTGAGATGGCTTTAGAAGGAGTTAAATTAAATGAATATGTCGCAGTTCAAATTGCTTCCCCGATAGTTATTTTTCTAAATTGGCTACATGTATCATTGCACCGGCTTTCTCAACAAGAGTTATATTCATTCGTTCTGCTACGGAATTCTGCTGAGGAGTATATGGTACTGTCAAATGATACTGTATGCCCTTCTGTACACAGAATGCCTCAAATTCATCTGACAGATATTCAGTCCTATTATCACAATTTAAATGAGCGATTTTTAAATTAAAATGTGTTTCGCTCATAGCTGCAAAGTCTTGAAAGACTTTGAATACTTGAGATTTATTAGCAAGTAAATAAACGACCGTATAATGAGTGAATTCATCTATAAAAGTCACAAAGTACCTTTTATCATCTATTGTAGTGGGTGTAATGGGACTACATACATCGGAGTGAATAATGAATAAAGGTCTTGTGACATGAGATCTGTCTTTAACTTTTGAAAAAGGAAGGCGTGCTTGTTTTCCATACACACAAGCTTCACAGATCTCATTTCTTGGGATTATTGCTTCTCATTTATTATTATTAATTGACAAATCATTTCTTTCAATTCAATCTTTTATGTGTTTAATGATGTGTTTTTGTCAATATTTGTTTGATGACATATCTTATTATTTATATTAAATTCAACACAAATTAAGTTATGCAATGACTTGCCAGTAGGAATTGTTTTATCGCCCTCTTTAATTGCTACTTCTCCTGCATCGCTGATGATAACGCTCATACCGGCCTCCTGGATTCAACGGAAAAATAGTAGATTGTACGGTAATGCAGGCGCATACGAAACATTCTCTAAAATTCCAGAAAATCCTAGATTCGTAGTGACTTTTATGTTTCCTCTTTTGGTAGCGGTTATTATTTCGTCCTCTTTGGCTATTGAAATCTTTATCGGTATTTCCAAATCCGTCACAGCTGTAAAAACATTTGATTCATTAATTAGATGATCCGTTGCACCTGAATCCAATAAAAAAGTTAACTCATCTTTGGAACTTTTCGGCTGGTAAAACTTCTAAAAATCTGGTAAAACTTCAACTCCAGTCATGAAGGCAAAGCTCCTATTGTCTTCTTGAGTTCGAATGCTGTGAATTGTCCTGGGGTGTTTTTCAGTTTGTAATGATCTTTTATAATAAAAACAATTTTTCTTCTCGTGATTGCTTCTACCACAATGTTCACATTTTTTAAAAGTTTATTCTACTGTAGTTTCCTTTCTTCTAATTCTGATTCTTATTTTTCCATTGACTGAATCCACGATTATTTTGATTGAATGATTTTGTTTTAAAATTTTGTCGATTATTTTGAAATTCCTTCACACTTCCATTATTTCGTTTTTTATCGGGGGTTTGAGTTTCAACTTGCAGCACCTTTCCACTTGTTTCACCTTTTTCATTTCGCAACTTCACTTCGTAGTCCAAAAGTCTTGTTTTTACGAATGCGAGACTCAAATTGTCATCGTACAATCTTTGAATTGCAGTTACCACAGAATCATGTGAACTTGGTAATGTTAGTAATAATCATGCAACTTTACTCGTTTCGTTTAAAGTCGTAGTAAATCGACTATCATTTCGTCAAAATTAATGAAATGTCGCATCAGAGGAATATCCTGCTTAAACTAAAAACTTGAAAGTTTCTTTTCCACTGCTAATTGTGTTGCCAAACTTTTCCGTTCATAGATTTCGTCAAGTTTTTTTAATATTTCACTCGCGGTATTATTTTTTGAAGTGAAGCCGATCATAGAATCGCTTAAGTGTTCAATTATAGTTCGTTTTGTAATTCTTTCACACTTTTTCCACTCATTAGTCAGTTCTTTTGGAGGCTGCTCATCCAACACACGTATTGCATCTTCTTCTGCAATCAAAGCACAAATCCGGAACTTTAAAATGAGGTACTTTTCACCATCGAAGGGTTTAATGTTTCTTTTTGTTTTAGTTTTCTTTATCCATCATAACTTCGCTAGATTACACAAGATTGTTTTTAATCACCACTTCATTTCAAAATTAATTTCTTTGAATTGTGAAAATTTAATCCGTGACTGGGCCCATAACCTATTGGTTTTATGAGGGAAGGAGTCAGGTAATTGCAATAAATAGAAGTTAAATTCAATTAAATTAAGGACGAGTATCTTATTAATACGTCTTTTTGATTCAAGAGCAGCCGAGCGACTAAAACTGAAATCTACAGTCTTTAGGCATGGTTCTCTGTGTCACACACACCATGCTTCTCACATGAACATGTCGTTTATATAAACATTCTGGAGACGAAGTTACGCATAACTATTTCACAAAATAGATATACGCAGTATAAATTCTAGAGATTAATTTTTGCTTATCCCAGTACGCGTTATTATTACATAGTCGGATAATTTTCTTCTTTTGGAAAACCTGCTTTACGATTACGATCTCGTCGGAACTTTTTCGGTGTGAGTTAGCATCTAAAATTGTACATAATCTAAATGGCATAAGTTACCAACTATATATCGCGACTTGGTGCATGAATAATGGTTTGACACTAGGAATTACGAATTAAATATTGCAATAAGTATATGTATAGAAAATATGGAAGCATGAGTATAACTCATAAGTCCGCGTAATATGATTAATGACCGTCTATTCAGCATTCATTGAGAACTGAACCTTAAGCCGGTTTAGTTGCAGGATAGCATAGGATAGGATAGGATAGTCGAGAATTTCGAGCCGCCTTAAACTTCTCCGCCTCCGTACGCCTTTAATGTCCTGTTTCTTCGAGCGTTAATCGCCGTAAACGCGTAAACGCTTCTACGAGAGCTACCTCATCTTCCGCTCTCACGCGATATTTCCACCTCAGGTTGAGACTTGCCAACCTCTTCTAGAAATTGCTAAAAATTACAGCCTACCGTCCACCACATTTCGTATATTTCTTTCCACAAACCATCGATTTTCACCTCTTTACCCCAAGTTTTCAATACCACGCTGTTAAAAATTTCTGCTCGAATCTTACCTTAAATGTATAGGTAACGTTCCAATACATGATATTGTATTTTTCAAATGCTGGTATTATAGTTTTGCTATAAATGTAATGTAATGTAGCTGAAAAAAGTTGAAAAAAAAATCGAAATTTACAGACACGGAGAGTCGAAACCTGACCGTCAAGCTATAAGTCGAGTGCGTTACGCACTAGACTCACAAGGTACGATCAGGGTGTCTACTCATCTGGAAAACCTGGATAACCTGGAATTGTTAGGTAATTTTTATATACCTCGAAAAACCTAGAAATGGCAGGGGATTTTTTTCAAGTCAGGGAATTTTTTCGAGCTTGCTAAAGTGAAAAAAAATGTAGTATAAAATTAAATAACAATGATCTTTCATTTATAAAATAACTTTTATAGTACTGGAGTTATAGTGATTTAAATCAAATTTCTTTATATCATTTTCACTATTCTCAGGAAAACATATTTTATTCTAAGCATTAATATGTTAAATATGCACTGAATTTTAAGTATGAAGATAAAGTGAAGAAGTGTGTTTCGATTATTATTCAAATTCACGTAGTTTAGGAACAAAGTCAAGAAATGATTAATTATGTTTTCAGTATTATTGATTCATTTAGTCATTCGATGGTGATAATTAATACATTTAACAATATTCTGTAATGATTTGTCAAAACTTCCTAAATTAAACTCAGTAATTAGTTAAATTAAACATAAGATTAATTATCTACTGAAAAAGACGAATTCTCAACGAAAAATGTTATAGTTGATATTTCAACCAAAGAAGTTTATTTTTCAACCAAAAACACGAATTTTTAACAAGAGAGTTGAACTTTTAACAAAATAGTCCAATTTTCCACCAAAAAGATGAATTTTCAACTTGAACGATGAGTCTTCAAACCAAAAAAATTAATTTTTAATAACATAGTTCCACTTTTAACCAAGTGGTTGAATTTTCAACAAAAAGATTTGAATGCTAAATAAAAAACAGTTGAATTCAACCGAAAAAGACGAATTTTCAACGAAATAGTTGAATACTCAACTAAAACAGATTAATTATCGATCAAACAGTTGCCTTTTTAACTCAAACGATTAACTGTTTACCAAAAAATACGGTTTTCCAACAAAATACATAAATTTTCAACCAAATAGTTGAATTTCAACTTAAAAAAGTAAATTTTCAGCCAAAAAAACGAATTTCCAGTAAAATAGTTGAATTTTCAACCTGAAAATATAAATTTTCAACAAAATAGTTAAATTTTCAATCAAAAAGATAAATTTTCAACTGAAAAAATAAATTTTCAACAAAATAGTTGAATACTCAACTGAAACACATTAATTATCAACTAAACAGTTGCCTTTTTAACCAAAAAAAAATAATTTTTTATACAAAAATACAAATTTTAAACCAAATAGTTGAATTACAACTGAAAAGAAATAAATTTTCAACAAAAAAAAAACGAATTTCCAACAAAGGAGTTGAAAGTTCAACCGGAAAATATTTACTTTCAAGAAATTAGTCGACTTTTCAACCAAAAAGATAATTTTCAACTCAAACGATGAGTCTTCAAACCGAAAAAATTAATTTTTAACAAAATAGTTCCACCTTCAACCAAGTAGTTGAATTTTCAAGAAAAACATTTGAATTCTAAATAAAAAATAGTTTAATTCAAACAAAAAAGACGAATTTTCAACAAAATAGTTGAATACTCAACTAAAACAGATTAAAAATCAACCAAACAGCTGCCTTTTTAACTAAAACAATTCATTATTTACCAAAAAATACGATTTATCAACAAAATACATAAATTTTCAACCAAATAGTTGAATTTCAACTCAAAAAAGTACATTTTCAGCCATAAAAAAACAAATTTCCAACAAAAGAGTTGAATTTTCAACAAAATAGTTAAATTTGCAACTAAAACACATTAATTATTAACCAAACAGTTGCCTTCTTAACCAAAACGAATGATTATTTATACGAAAAATACGAATTTTCAACCAAATAGTTGAATTTCAACTGAAAAGAGATCAGTTTTCAACCCAAAAAAAAAACGAATTTTCAACAAAAAAGTTGAATCTTCAACCGCAAAATATGTATTTTCAACAAAATAGTTAAATTTTCAACCGAAAAAGATCAATTTTCAACTCAAACGATGAGTCTCCAAACCAAAAAAATTAATTTTTAACAACATAGTTCCACTTTGAACTAAGCAGCTGAATTTTCAACAAACAGATTTAAATTATAAATAAAAAATAGTTGAATACTCAACTAAAACAGATTAATTATCAACCAAAAAGTTGCTTTTTTAACTCGAACGATTAATTGTTTACCAAAAATACGCTTTTCCAACAAAATACATACATTTTCAACAAAATAGTTAAATTGTCAACCAAAAAGATAAATTTTCAACTTTAACAATGAGTCTCCAACCGAAAAAATGAATTTTCAACAAAATAGTTGAATATTCAACTGAAACACATTAATTATCAATCTAACAGTTGCCTTTTTAACCAAAACGAATAATTTTTTGTACAAAAATACGAATTTTCAACCAAATAGTTGAATTTCAACTGGAAAAAGATAAATGTTCAAACAAAAAAAAAAACGAATTTCCAACAAAGGAGTTGAATTTTCAACCGGAAAATATGTATTTTCAACAAAATAGTTAAATTTTCAACCAAAAACATGAATTTTCAACTCAAATGATGAGCCTTCAAACCAAAAAAATTAATTTTCAACCAAAAAGAAACGAATTGCCACCATAATAGTTAAATTTTCAACCAAAGCAGATTAATTTTCTAACAAAAAGTTGCATTTTTAAAAGAAAAAGATGTAATTTAGATCAAAAGAGTAAAGTTCTTAAACCAAAACACGAATTTTAGGCAAAATTTGAATTTTCAACCAGGAAAGATTTTTCAGACAAGGAAGAATAAATATTTCAACCAAGTTGTTGAATTTTCTACAAAACAGTTGAATTTTGAACCCGAAATTATGAATCTTCAACAAAAAAGTTAATTTTCAACCAAATAGTTGATTTTTCAACAAAATAGTTGAATCCTGAACCAAAACAGATGAATTTTCTGCCTAAAAATTGCATTTTTCACCAAAAACGATGTAATTTATACCAAAAAAGCTAAGTTTTTGAACCAAAACACGAATTTTCGACAAGAGTTGAATTTTCTACCAAGAAAGATTTTTCAGACGAGAAAAAAATATGTTTGAACCAGATTGTTGAATTTTCTACAAAACAGTTGAATTTCGAACCCGAAATTATGAATCTTCAACAAAAAAGTTAATTTTCAAACAAACAATTGCATTTTTGAACAAAAAAGGTTAAGTTCCTACCAAAAGAGATGAATTTTCAAACCAAAAAGACGAATTTTTTAAAAAAGAGTTGAGTTTTCAACCCGAAAATATGAATTTTTAACGAAAAAGTTAACTTTCAACCCAAAGAGACAAATTTTCAACCAAATCGTTGAATTTCCGACCAAACTGTTGAAAGTTCAAGCCAACAATACGAAATTTCTACAAAACAGTGGAATTTTCAACCCGAAAATATGAATTTTCAACAAAAAAGTTAATTAGTTTACCCATTTAGATATTCACAAGGACTGAAAAAACATTATTTGTAATAAATTCGCGAAATTGTATACATATTCCTATTTTTTATTTTAATTACTCAAAATTTAACCATTCACAAGTGGGTAATAAATTTAGGTTATTCAAATATTATGTAACTTGAATGGCTCCATATTAAGAAAAATTAGACCTGGAAAAAACCTGGAATTGTCAGGGAATTTTTTTCTACGATTTGAGTAAACACCATGAATAATATTTAAATCAGTTTTATCTGTTCAAGACAAATTTGAGGGCAAAAGTTGAAAATTAATTTCGATAATAGTTTCAGAAGGTGAACTAAATTTCTGAATAGTTCTCTTATCTCGCTTAGACTTCATCTCATCTGTATGCAAATGTACCTATGGAACGAGGAAAATTTTAGTGGAGCGTTTGCGAGATTCTGGAGCTCGAAGGGAGAATCGAGGAATGTCACATGAACGCAAACTACGAGTATGTTCGATACGTGGCTGCCAAAATTATACCATGGAAATTGGAGAATCACGTCGGTCAAAATTTTCCTATTTTTCTTTATTTAAAAAAAAAAACAACTTTCAACTCATTCTTTCCAAAAACAAGTTTGATCTAACACTGGTAGAAAAATGTATGTTTATCAAAAGACTAAGGGAAATTTATGAAACCTATTTCAGTTTTAAAAACGAGTGGCAATACCTTCTGTGAATTGTCTTACGACACCTAGCTAAATATTTAATTAATGTTATCTACGAAATGTCAAGTGCACTCTCGGATTGAAGGATTTAAAACTGGAGATAAGATATTTTAATTTAAAAGAGTAGATTCCACAAAAGAGTTTTTCTTTGCTGGTAAACATTTTATCATAATAACCAAACAAGTAGAATAATTAAAGTAGAATAATTAAAGAAGAATATTTTCCGTGTTTATATCAAAGGATGGGATTTGGTAAACGGAAAATGAATGTTCGTTTGCGTAAGAGTGGAATTATATTATAGAATTATAGGGTAGCCGCTGGAAACCTGGAATTTTTTGAGACTGGGAAATGACAGTGAATTTAGTGTTTGACCGGGATTTTCACAAATTTTTAGAAGAAAAATCTATCCAATCATTTGAAGTATCCCAAATTTCATATCTCATGATGAGAGAGCGGACGAGCCCAGTCTGAAGGTGCGCACCGAGCCTCGGCTAGGCTCCCTCGTTGCGGAGAGCCCCTGAACCGAGCAAGCGAACATGCGCGCGCACTCAGTGCTCTCCGCTAATCACTGTCACTGACATTCAAATGCTCGCGCGCGCTCTGCCACCACTTCCCTCAATGCGCTGGTTCTCCCCAACAAGGGAGCCGAGCCTGGGCTTGGTGCGCAACTTCAAATTGGGCTCGTCCGCTCACTGCTCATGATATAATTCAATTTAAAATAAGTTCGATTTCAATTTTTTTCTTAATGTTACGTTCAGTTATGAAATCATTCAGTTTACAATGCGTAATTCTAAAATATTTCATTTTTTATTTTTTTATATTTTAGGTCTTCATTCTTTAGCGTACATTTTCAATTTAAAGAATTTTAAAATCCAATTTTGAAGGCTCAAACAATTGAAAATTAAAAGCGTTTGAAGTTGAAAATTTTTGATAAAAAACTTTTTTGAGGTGATCATCTGTAAATATAAATTAATTAATGATTTTACTAAAAGATTCTGAATCTGTTCAAAATTAAACAATTTGTAGGTTTTGACGATGAAAATTGAATTGTTTCAATTCGTAAGGCTTAGTAGTTAAGCAAATGTAAACGTCCGATTGAAAATTTTTAAACTATTTTCAGTTTTCAAATAATTTTAGATTAATAGATTCATAATTAAACGCTTTTATTCAATTTCAAAACCTATTAAAATATTGTTTCAGTATAAAATATGCCATTTTTAACCCATTCAATTGGAAACTTTTTAATTGTAAAAAAAAAGATTTTTTAAAAATATTTAGCGATATTTGACTGTACATTTAAAATAGGCAATTCTAAATCAAACATTCATAATTAAACAGTTTTAATCTGAATTGGTTGAAATAGAAAGCCTTTAATCGTTAGAATTTCAGATTACTACATTATTTAGATTTTAAACGTTAGAATTTTAATTGTTCAATTTTTAAAAAAAATTATCTGTAAGTGAGAGTGTTCAATTTCGATTTATAAATAACAATTGAACAATTATTAATTAGAAAAAACTTGAAATAAAAATAATTTAACTTCTAGTTTTAAAACTTTCACGTTTAAACAAAAATAAAATCGTTCAATTTTTAATGTTCCTAACTTCAACTTGCTTAAGATGATATAAATTTGAACATTTACAAATTTATTGATTTATTCTTCATTTTAGAGCATTGAAAATGATAGCGTAAATTTATATTTTTTAAACAGAAATCTTTAAACTGTTCAATTTATCAATTTAAAAATTAAAAGTTTTGCAGTTTAAGGGCATTTAATTTTAAATTGTTATTATTAATTGTTATTATTATATTTTTAAAACTTTAGAATCTTCGAAATCTTTTGAAATTTTTGGAAATCTTTAAAATCTTTTTGAAATCTTTTGAAATCTTTATCTATTCATCCTAATCTCTGTGAAATATTTGAAAACATTGTTATCCTCAATCAAAACTGCTTAATTTTCAACGTAGAAGATAAATTTTCTACAAGAAAAAGACAAATTTTCAACAAAATACATGAATTTTCAACTATGAATTTTTAACCAAAAATTGAATAGTTAATTTTTCAGTTGAAAAAATTGATATTGGAGAGAAAACGAAAATTCAACAAAATAGTTGAATTTTCAAACAAACTTTTTACAAAAATAAGACGAATTTGCAACAAAATAGTTGAATTCTCAACCAAAAGTGCTCAATTTTCAACCTAGAAGATTAATTTTCTTCATAAAAGACAAATTTTCAACTGAAAAAGATGAATTTTCAACCAAAAATGAAATAGTTAATTTTTCAGTTAAAAAAATGATATTGAACCAAAAAAAAAACGAAAATTCAACAAAATAGTTGAATTTTCAAACAAAACTTTTCATAAAAATGAGACGAATTTGCAACAAAATACATGAATTTTCAACTAAGAAAGATAACTTTCATCCAAAAATGGAATAGTTAAATTGTCAGTTGGAAAAATTAATTATTAACGAAAAAAGATAAATTCTCAACGAAAAATGTAATAATTGATATTTCAACAAAAAGGGTTTCAGTTTTCAAGCAAAACCAACTGCATTCAACCAAAAAACGAATTTTTGACAAAATAGTTGAATTTTAAACCCGCAAATATGAATTTTTAACAAAAAAATTATTTTCCAACCAAATCATTGAATTTTCTACCAAAATAGTTACATTTTCAATCCAAAAAGTCGAATTTTCAAACGAATAGAATAATTTTCTTGCAAAATTGTTGAATTTTGAACAAAACAATTAAATTTTCAAACAAATAATCAAATTTCCATTTAACAAAAATGAATTCTCCAATAATATTTGGATTTTCAACTAAAGAGATGAATTTTCAACTAAAATGAAGAATCTTCAATTAGAATATTCAAATTTTCAGTTAAAAAAAAAATATAATTTTCAACCAAAAAAATGAATATTCAACTTTGAAATTAACTTTTTTTCTTTCTAAAATTTTCTCTATTGATTATTGAAAATTTATAATTCCAGCCTGGAAGAAAAATTGCAATTTTCGTATGTTCAGCTATAAATCTCTATGGCTGTCTACTGCCACAATTTAAATAGTGAAAATGAAAAAATAGTTGCAAAAGTAATAAAATTGATTGAATGTTGTCAAAAAGACTTGTGAACTACATTTTGAAAGTAACTAAAAAAGTAGCGATTTTTATAGTTACTGTTACTGAAAAAAATGTAACTAGTTACCAATTCGTTACTTATTTACAAAAGCAACTTCGTAACCACTATCGTTACCAAAAAAAGTAACTAGTTACAGTAACTAGTTAAAAGGAACTAGTTACTTTCCATCACTGAATTTCTGAGATCATAATGATCTGATTCGGGGTCATGTTTCAAATCAAGCCAAGATTGCTGACGTTCTTGGAGTACTTTAGCGCATATTCGAGCTTCTCGTAATTTCTGATCGTGCTTTGTACTTGAAAAGTTAAAAAATAACGATACTTGATAACAGAATATGTCTCCCTAAGTGTAGTTGTCAATTACGGGCGGTTAGACAAAATATTTAGGTTATGAAATCTGCGTCAGAAACTAGCGGTCATTATGTTTAGTCTGATAGATGACCCTAAAAGCAGATTAAAATCAAAATTAAAATGATCCGAATGGACAGATCATGATCTAAGAATACATGATCTAGCCACGCGAAAATAAAAAAAAGTGAAGCAATAGGAAGCTATTACCAAAACGGCAACCATATTGGACAAGAAATAGCCCTAGATTCAATTTGAGATTAATGAAGTAAACGCCATGAGCGAAGATTTGAAGTAAAATGTAAACTAAGAATAAAATAAAGTAAAATATAGTAAAATGTAAAAGTTGTAAATCAATGAAAAATTTAATATTTGTGCCATACATAATTAAAAAAATTTGTTGGTGTTTTGCATGAGCTTTAGGGTCGAATAATTGAAAAAGCTGTGTTCTTTTAACCAAAGGTTTCGACTCTCGTGAGAGTCCTCTTCAGTGGTTTATTTCTTAACAATTGTGTAAGAAATTATTTCTCACAACACTGTACACTATTGCCGATAAAAATTTAGATTTTTCGTCGTTTTCTCGAAAACCACATATTCGAGGACCGAAATTGGCTAGTTTACAGTGTTGTGAGGAATAATTTCTTATACAATTGTTAAGAAATAAACCACTGAAGAGGACTCATGTGAGAGCCGAAACGTTTGGTTAAAAAACACAGCTTTTTTAATTATTCGACCCTAAAGCCCATGCAAAACACCAACAAATATTATAACCAGAGGGTCAATAGAAATCAACAAGATAATTAAAAAAAAAATTTTTAATATTTTTTTCAATATTTCTAATCTATACATTTTTAATTAAAGGATACAAAGAAATAAATACAAAATATCAATATTGTAGCCTGTATTATGGCAATATAACATTTTAATATCCGTACACATACATACATATATGATCAAAAACATAACCTCAGAATGCACACAAAACGACATATATTTAGTTTTTACATATGAAAATATAAATATTAAACACGAATTCATACAGCATATAATTTATTGTAATATTAATTTTGAAGAAAGTGGAAGGAATTGATCCTCGTTTACATTTAAAAATATAAATGAATGAATGAACATATAGAGAGTGTACACGCAGGTGAGATACGAATTTCATGAAGGATATTTCAAGTATTTGAGAAAATTT
>JAUMHM010038858.1:0-15667 GCA_032362435.1 Melikaiella ostensackeni
ATCGATTATGATGAATAAACTTGTATTTTTGATTTTAAAAATAAAGTCCTAAAACTTTTTGATCAAGGTGGTATTAAAACTTCTATTAATTTACAAAATGGAATGTTAAATATTAATAAAATTCATTGATGCATTTCATAACATTTTTGTCTATAAACGTTATACAATGACTGAATCAATTTTCAATTTTTAATTTGAAATCTGTTTTGGCGTGCTTTATTCGTTAAGTAATCCATTTTAGTTTCTACCTTTCTTAATTTCTCATATAAAAGGGGCTTCATCTCTCATATATTCGTTTAGTCCATGTTTGACATTCCAAAACACAACATTTCATTTTATTTTTAAAAATGTAGTTAAATTTATAATATTGGAGCCTCTTTAAATTTGAGGTTTCATTTCAGTGTTCATAATGTCTGTCTTAACTAAATTTCAATCTTGGCATTTACAATAATTACTATTTTCTTCGTCTTCTTTGTAAAGAAAACTTGTTTCTGGTTTACTCCAAAAATCATGTCTCTATGAAATAATAAAAATTGAAATGTTTTTGGAATACTCAATTTTACTACAGATAAAAAAATCTTATATTATTACTTTAATCATAAGTCTGAATTCTGTACCAATTTGTAATTTTCAATGCCTTAAAATTGACTTAGGTTATACTATCTTTGAAGAAGACTCACAATGAAAGGTCGGAACGTACCTTGGTTTTTGTAAAAATTCACGAATAAAGATATCATTAATGGACATCATATGATTCATGGACATGGACATGGATCTTCTCCCTCTGCCTTTTTTCACACAACATTCTTTCGTGACCTTCTTTTCGCCTGTTAAATTCCCATTTCTCCATTTCCTCCTTTCTCCATTTTTTACACTCTCCTTCATCCTGTCCTTACTTTCCCTACAATCACCGTCCCACTAACCTCTCCTACTCTCTCCTAGTTAGTTCGACTAGGTCAGTCATCACCAACTTCATCATGACTAACTTAGTCATGTTTAACCCTTGACTCAACAGTACGACGTACGGACGGACGGACCCCTGACCGGAAGTATAACGGTTTCGACCCGCGTCTACGAAACTCCAATGTAGCAAATAAGGTAAAGGCCCCGGTTCGTAACCCCCGACCAGTTCGTAACCCAGCAATCGTATAAACTGATTTTTCATATAATACAATAGAAACTGTTGGCTGATGTGAATCTCTTTTCAAAATAAAAATAAAAATGTACAAAACTGATACGAGATGATAGGCATTATTTCGCGTTTATCAATTTGAAAAAAAATAGAAACGTGGCGTTCAGGCCTTCTTCCGTCGCACAATGTACTTTTAGACCAGCTGACTATAAGAACAGCACTGAAATCACTCCACGAAACTTGACAGTTCAGCGTGTTGTTGCTGTTGACGCCAGTTAGTGTCAAATTTGACGGGTCTCAAAAAATCAACTCCTTCAAACAAAGCTCAAAAATTGTGAAATTAATTGAATATAGTCTATAAAAATAGTCAAAGGAACTCTTTGAATGTTTTCCATTGCCGCTTACGAACCGGCTCATCAATGGGTTACGAACTGGCTCAAAGAGGACTTTCGGGGGTTACGAACCGGCACAACGGGTATGTTCGTTCAAATTCTCAATTATTTTATTAATTCATCCTTAAACTTGCTTTCAATGACATTTTCAATTGAAAATGGATTATTTTTCAAGTAAGAAGAAATTTCCTAGCTCCTTAGTAGGTTGCGAACCGGGGCCTTCACCTTATATCCAAATTAAATTAGCATTTTGCTCTGGAACAGTTGAAACATATGTGACTAATATTGTACGTATTCGATCTTGCTACGTATTTGTGTATTTACCGGAAAAAATGTCTTATTCATCGTTATGAAAGCATTTGTTATAAATTAATATTAATCATCTGTTATGTCACCAATTTGACTGCAGACATATTGCGTTTACTTTGGTTTCACAAAGAGAAAATAATTCAAATGCTTTCTACGGGAAAGCCTGAAACCTATACAGAAAGAACGCACTCAAAGAATTTTCGACACGAAGTATTTTTGAAAACTTTTTCATTTGGATCGCGTGAAAAGTTTCAGTACTGAAGATTCGATGTTGGCAAACATTGCACTTCCTGCTGCTATGAAGATTTGTAAATAAATCCTATTTTATAGGCGAATCGATTGACTCTGCGGGTAAGAAATTTAAAAATGACCTTTTAATGACACTAATTCTTTCCGTTTCCATCATGCTCCTTTGAGTCTTACATTTGGGGGCAAAATATTAGCGTTAAATGTTACATTTTTTACAACTTATCATCACAGCTTGAACTGAAATTTTTGCCTACATACTTCAAAAATTTCACGTTCAGACGTTACCTATATATGAATGTAGTTACACCGTACGCTAGACGCAGTCTTACACTGCTTAAGTGGGGATCAGCGTAGCTAAGACCTAACATTTCTGCATGAGAGAGAGAGAGAGGCCAAAAACTTGCTTTCTGTACCCCCTCTCAGCTACGCTCATTCCCACTTGAGCAGTTCAAATGGGGGTTAGTGTAGCTGAGGCCTAATTTCTCCTAATATTTTTTACATGGACTTAAATGATAAACTCCATTAATACAAAATCCATATATTACTTTCTATAGAATCAAGTGCACAAACATCACGTGATACTCAAAATGAGCCTCCATCAACGTCACGCCTGGGCGCTTCCAGACCATCTTTTGGGAACCGTAAGGATATCTTTACTCCGGTCCAATAACTATAGCGTTCGTTGAAAAAATTCGTTCTTAAAAATCCGTATGCTTTACTTTTACATTAGCAAGAACTCAACCACCAGGTTTCACTCCGATTCGCCGACCGCGTCCAGCAGCTGTACAGCCACCCGGATATCGTAAGAATGAAGTACTTTACGAAAATGACATTCCTTATGGAATAGTGCATAATGGGATGCCTATGCGACTCAAATTTGTACCCGGTAATTTGAAAATTCCAATACAATCTTCAGTAAATATTAAAGAATTATGTCAAAAATGCTTGATGTTTTTCCTGTGGAGTGTTTCATGGGGCGGATCCAGAGGTGGCTCAGATGGGTGCACCCTCCCCCTCCGACCTCCTTCAAGGGTCAAGATTATAATTACGATTCTCAGCTTCGCGAATGGAAGTGGAATAAAATCTACATATGCCCTCAACCCCTCCCAAAAAAACCGACCTCTGAATCCGCACCTGAGTTTTTTTCATAAAATAGTGTTTAGTCACAAAAAAGTGCCTTGAGGCACATATTAATATTAAGCGACCTTGCTCAATGTTTAATGACTACATTTTTCTTACAGTATCAAAAGCAGTGGAAGTTAAGATTCCGGATGGATCTATGCTGCTCCGTAGTGACTTTGATTCAATAGCTGATAAAGGGATTTTTTATAAAATAAATCCAGGTATTTAAAACGGCGATTAATAAGTTAAATACAGTCCAAAACAAATCACAGAAGAAACAAACGGCAAAACACTTTTCAAGTTAAAATGCTGTAGATAATTTTGGCAAGCAAAAAAAATAATGAAGATCAGAAAGAGTAAAATAAAAGGTCACTAATCTCTCATTTCACCCTTACCGAACTTCAATTTTTGCATGCGGAGATTACTCCCAGAATTTTCATCTGAAACACTTTTTAGCCTTTGCTTTTCTTATAATTTTGACAAAAATTGACTTCAACTTCGAAGTCGTGTCATGGTATTAACAAGATTATATTGATTTTAATTCTACCCTTCTCCAAATAATAAAAATGTGCTCAATCAGTCGGTAAAATCAGGCAGAATTAAGATGAGACCATTTTTTTTTATGAAATGAATTACAATGAATGCGGTAACGTTTCAAATCCAAAACAATGTTGTGTTTGACTATTTTTGAAATCCCTTTAATCTGAAACACTTTTCTTACTAGGCATTTAGATGCTTTCCTCCAAAGCGTCCTCTGGATCTGCGCTTGAGGTGTTTTAGAAAATAGTTTTTAGCACACCAGCTACTAAAATCTTTTGTTTTTCAATTAATTAAGTGTTATTTATACGGAATGAATGGAGAACAGAAGATCATTTCAAATAAGTCTCTCTACTTTTTTTATGTTCAAGATAATGCCCATCGTGGTTTGAGTGGGTAATATTATGAGACACTCATATAAAAAATTACTAATAAATTTTGTTGAGGCCTATACCGGTTTTTTGATAGTCAAAATTTAATTTTAATAATTGCTGACATATTTCGACTTGATATCAAGCCCCTATGAAGACATTATAAGCTTACATCGAACAGAAGAACTACTGAAAGTTATTGGAGACTTATTGCTAAATCATAATCTGTTTTTGGATGAAAATTTGTCTAACCATATGGTTTTAATTTTAATCATTTTTGTAATGGTTGAACAAATTTTCATCCGCAAAAAAATTAAAATGTGATCAATTTTTATTAGTCTCTAGGAATCTTTCCAACGAGATTATAATTTTTAAGGTAATCTCCACAACAATTATTTTTTGAAAGTGCCTTCTTTACATGACATCTGCAATGCCTTTTTACTTACAACAATGGCTTCAAGTACATTCTTTTAACAAAAATTTTTACATTAAGATTTATTAACAAGTCTCCAATAATCATCAGTGGCTTCTTCTTACCACACAAGCTTAGAATGTCTTGCTAAGAACGTGATATCAATTCGAAACATGTCGGCAATTGATAACATTTATTTTTGAGCAGCAAAAACCGGTAAAGGCCTTAATAAAATTTATTATTTTATGTACCGGAAACATCTATTTATAACAAATTATTATATCTTCTCATAAAAACTGCTTAATTGTTGAGGAGAAATTTTATTCTGGCATGATGCGCGCAATTTTCATAGCTGCAAGTATTGCAGGGGACATCTTGGCCTTAAATTGGTCATAACTTTTGAGCACACTGCAATATTGACTTAACCCATGGTGAACTTGTTTGGTCGAACATACTGTTTAATTTCCATGAGCATGAAGAAGTGTACTTCGAGAAGTCTTGGAGTAAAGTACGATGACGGAGGGGACATTTTCTTGGACGAATTCGAATAATTCAATATTTGAAGGTGCGATACTTCGAAAATTTGGTTATGACATATTTTTTTCAAAGATGTCTATCCAACACCTAAATCTGATCAAAAATTGATGGATTTTTAACCAGGGTTTGGCAAGTAATTTGGATGGAAATACGACGACGGATCGGCGAGATGGTCGACGTCTTGAGTGGACGAATCGACTCAGAGATGACTTGCTGGATTGCTGTGATACTAGCATTATCCCTGCTCGCAAGGGTTACATGGCGCGCCTGCACACTCTGTGGTGTCAGAAACAGCCAGTGCTTTCACATGTTCTACAACAGAATGTGCGAAACCGCGCCGACAACCTCTTGCAAACAGATTATATACGCAGAACGCTGCCCCAACCACTACAAGAACAACCCACAGACGAAGAAGTGGAAGACCAACCGCGGAAATCAGGCATCCCCCGAGAGATGATGGCGATTTCAGGGCGAGGAGAAGAAACATAAGTATTCAGGTTCCTCCTTAGCCCCATAATCTGGCTGAAGTAGATGACGCCTTTCGTGAGAAACTCTCGGAGGAGTCCTACCTCTGGACCGTCAATTGTTCAGTTTATGATGCGGAGAGAGCTTTGGCCTATTCAAATCGAAGGGTAAGGTCGACGACAGATCCAAAGACCAAAAGGCACTTGCATCAAATGAACAATAAAATTGGCTGGGCTAGAATGAACGCGTACCGCATTCCGTGTTTGATTGACTACACAACATCTGGTAAGCCTTTCACGGTAAGAGTCCAAAAGTTTGCTCACGAACTGAGGATCCACCATCTCACATTGAAGAAGTCAAGCGATCCCCCTATTCTGTCAATAATCCGCCTATGGTACATCCGAGAAGGTAGACATTTTGGAGTGAGATTTGCGAAGTTTAACACCCATTGCATCAAAACACTGAGAAAATCATGCGTTTTAAGGAGCTGTGCAACAACCTCATAACGTCCGAGGAACAATGTCCACCAATCACTGGTGAAGAGGTGAAGAAAGCACTGAGGGGAACGAAGAATTCCCCCCCTGCCGGACCGGACGATATCAAGAACTTCTGGTGGAAGAAGCTTACTTCTACACACTGACATCTGGCCCGGATCTTCTCCTCATATTCAAATTCGGATGCGCTCATTCAGCAGTGGCTGGTGTTAGGACACACTACTATATACTCCTACCGAAGAAAGTCGACTTATCCAACCCAAGGAACTACAGGCCAATAACTTGTGTAAACACGCTGTACAAGATCATTACCGCTATCCTAAACGGTCGGATGCAAAGACGCTGCAGCTTATAATCGAAATTTGTCGATGGCCTGGATTGATTATCAGAAAATTCCCGATTCAACCTCCCATAGACTTATCATCTGTCTGTTGGAAAACTTGATGGTTCATCCACACATAGTGGGATGCGTAGAGAGGTTGATGCCCCTTTAGAAAACTAGATTTACTACCTCATCTGGAAAACGTGAGCGTGAGCATGAGGTCACTCATATATTTTGTATGGCTGACTTGAAGATTTATGCTTCTGGGACACACGTGAGATCATTTATATGCAGAAGTGCTTGCATATCATTCGTAAGTTCCGCGCCCATACATCTCACGCTGTAAAGGCGGGCGCGGACTCCTGAATTTCCAATGTCTTTATGACCGAATTATCTTAGATACAGCTTACATCGTGGCAAATTGGAGAGATCTTCTCCTGAAAATGGTGTCGAATCACGAGATGATTGACAAAGAAGCGTTCCTCCACGAAGCTGTCGAGCAGGCAGCAGGCGGCCGAGACCCTAGGCCTGAATCTCAACATCAGAAGTGAGGAAAGTGCATTATTCCATCTAGATGCCTCGCTTCTAAAAGCCTGAGTGAAGAAAACAGAGGTCAACAACTTCATGGAACGACTCCATGACAGGGAAGTGCACTAAAACTCTCACAGAAATGGAAAAGATCAGTCCTTGTCAATGGCGTTAACTTTTGATTTTCTCAAGTAATGCGGACTTAATTCAGGCACAGAAGGTTTCATTCTCACGTGGCAGGACCATGTCATTTCCACCATGGTGAACCGTAGCCGGATCCTACGTGAAGAAGTTCCCAGCGATAGGTGCAGAGCGCTTCATGCATATTCTGAACACCTACGAAACACTATCCGGGTCTCCCATTCACGCAAGAACAGCGTACCTTCACAGTCACAACAAGGCCCTTAGAGTGCTTTATTACCAGCTTTATCACCCTCATGATGCTAACCGCGACTCTGGCCTGCCGAACGCTCCCAAAGAGATAGAGTCGATTATCGAGAACAAATTGTGCAAAATTTACTGGAACTTCGAGTTCAAGCTAAAAGTTGTACACTCGAGGCCTGACATCGTATTTCTTGACTAACAGAAACAACGATGTTCGTGATCAAATTTTTTGCTCCGGTCGACGCCAATATCACAGACAAGAAGAAATTATTTTAGAAATGAGTTAAGAAGATTAGGGAAGGGAGTATTAGCACTAAGGTAGTCGGATTCAAGAATGCTGATGGTGAAATGGGATGGGGTTTGGACAAAGTGAAAGACTGTATAAGTGACTTTTTTCAAGAAATTGTATGGATGTATAGTATGGAGGTATGGAGCATATCAACTATGACATAGAAGAGGATACGTTGGACAATCCCGTTGTAGGTGTCGAAAGAAGAATCAATATGTGCGACATCACATTCGTAATTAAAAAATTGAAGAATGGTAAGGCTTCTTTAATTGATGGTATCATCGCTGAAATGCTCAAACGCGATGACGAATATGTGTTCGTGCAGCTGAGCGAATTTATGAACAATAGAAGTATGCACCCAGTTTCATCGAATTTTCAGTGCAAATTGGAACTTATTCGGGCACGCTTGGAGCATTGGATTTTTAAGAAATTGTGTTTGCTTCTTGAAAAAATCAAAGCTACTGAATTTACTTTATAAGTAGGATTTCTCAAACCAGAAATTGTTTAATTGGTTTTGAAATAAAATTCATCTGGAATAACGCAAAAAGATGGTTGAATCTGAAAACCAGTTCCGAGCGGAAGTGATTATTCGCCTACCGGATTGCTCTGAAGCGCCCTGGGGGGGATCGCTTGTCGAATATTCGATTCGATTGACTGTGCAGCCCTCTGATGAATATGTGTTATTAAAGCACTAATTATTACCGAAAGGTGAATATCGTCCCGGTCTGCAAGGAAAAGGGTGCTAAAGGTAACTGTACCGGTAATAGAGCGATTAGCTGACTAAAATTACCATAAGCAAAATTTTTATCAAAATACTTATTGGCAAGAGCATGGGAATAACTAAAAGAAGGATCTGTGAAGTTCAATGTGGATTTATGCCAGGAAGATTATGTGTAGATCAGACTGAGCGATTGGTTTGATATTAAGCAAGGCGTTGGACAAGGCTGCGTTATGTCCTCCTGGATGTGCAATATGTACATGGACAGATGTCTAAAAATGGCTCTCTTAGACGAAGAAGATATAGATCTCAGAATAGTGGTGGTGCGTGGAATACCGTTTGATTGTCAACGCACTAGTTGCTGAACTGTTACGGCAAAATCATTCGATGATTTGCAGAAAATGATCAGCAGATTCGAAACCAGCATGAAGAATATGGGTCATAAGATTAACGAGAAAAGAGCCAAAATTATAGTGTTTGAATGAAGGTGTACAAAACAGTATGCACAATTGCCTTAAACGAAGAGAGGATAGAACAAGTTGATGATTTCGTGTATCTTGGGAGTTTGTTTGCTGCTGATGTAAGGATAGATGCAAAGATATCCGGACGTATAAATGAGGGTAGAAAGGTTATTGGCAGTATACGAGCCATTATAAGAAGTAAAAACGTAACAAATTAAGCTAAAATTGCAATATATAATTCTGTGCTCGCACCCACTGTACTATATGTTAGCGAGATCTGCGCGTATCAAGGTGAAAAAACGGTGAAACGCTAATATGGTTGGAGTGTGCGAATGAGAATCTAAAGCGAAGAGATGTAATGAGTCGTAGAAACACAAGAGCTGGCATGAAAAGATGTATGGATGTAAATGAACCAAAATATGTGTGCAAGGATATGGATGTGTGGAGGATAATTGTTAAGAAGAAGAATAGTGACGCCTGAAACGAAAGATTTTGGATACTCATGAGCCCTCGTGGAGAGCTTCGCTTACTGGATGAGTTGAAGAGTATGGATCTTCCTATGGGTTGATCATTCAGTTTGAGTGTATAAGTGTGAATCGTGATGTATGATGGCTCTGTGAAGCTCTTCATCTGGGTGATTTCTAGATAGATTAATCAGCAACCCGTGTTGGAGGGGTGTTGTGAAAACATTGTGTCGTTTGAATCAGCAGAACGCGCGTTCTAGATTGATCTAAGACTTATCCCTTCCCACACACAGCCTTCACTCACCCTTGCCATATAAATTCCTTCATCCCGGGTAGTGTAGCAAGCCTAGAACTGAAAGTGTTATGCTTACCACGAAAAAGCTTTGGCTTAATGTCACAAGAAGAGGAAATATTATTTGAGTTAATGATATTTTCAATCTTCAAAAGAACTAACGACTATATTTTCCTTGCAGCAACTGGTGAAAGAACGACCGAGAAAACCATACCTAGAAAGGGTGATGCAGTTACATTCGGTGGAGGTCCTATTTTAATACATGATGGGAATGACTTTCGCACGTTTCATCTGCCGCAGAAATGACATGTACTTCCTTGTGCTTGTGCTTTTGCCTGCAAGAGATACACTCTCATGCAACTCCGCACAAAAAAAAAATGAAGTGTTACCCTTATCCTGATTTCAGAATAATCTTCACCTGCAATAAAAATTACCCTCATGTGTTAATATTTACCTACAACGTTGGAAATGGTTACGATGTGAACTTTATTGTATCTTCTGTTGTTTCCGCAATTTCTTATTTCGACTATCGTCGTAATTCTATATAAACGATGCGGTTACGTCTTTGATGTTACCCACGCTTTTTTCTCATTTAAGGGATATTTTGAGGGTCTATGATAAGTTCACCATCCCAGATCAATAACAAAAATATGAAAATTTCCCGCACCTGAAGCCATGTGTTGATATCAGCACTCCTCAAATTATTAGCATATAATTTTTTTTGGACATAACACAAATGAAAAGGATACTGGTCTCTTGCACATAAGCATTTGCGGAAAATCAAAAACTAATTCTAAGAAACAATGTAAGACTAATATAATTAATAAAAAGATTTAGCATGGAAACGAATTCTTTTCTAATAAACACTCTATTAAAATTTCATATGTTCGTAAGAGGACTTACTCGTATTATTCGCACATCGCCTAACACAATAATAACGTCCACATCTATACAGAAGATCTTAGTTTAGAATGGACAGAAACCCATACCGAGAAAACTTAAGGTCAGACAAACAGCAGTGATTACCTAAAACTCAGGTACTTTAGCAACAATTACCGAATGCCAGGTTTTTTTTTCGTGGAGGTGTAAATGCTTTGACATACTGAGTGCAGAACTCAGCCTGAAAACCGGTAATACTCACTACAACTACCTCCTCTTGCTGTCAACCCATGCCTAGGAATGAGCCCTCGAATTGCTTCAAGAACATGGGTTACGGACGACTTCATCGTGCTTCAGCTTCCTCTGCTTCAGCCTGCTTGACTTTGCGGTTTATTAAAGCCTTCTTCTGAGGTTGGGCTTCTTGAACGTTATGCATCTCGATATCCCTGGGAGATGGTCGATCTGGGGCTCGCTCTTTTTGTCGGCGCAAAGGTAACACTGTGTCGTGCTGTTGCTTTCCACAGCTTTGTGTCCCTCTTTGCCGCATCTTCAGCAACTCATTGTTCTGTCCGATCCAGTGCAGGTCGCTGCCAGATGGCCGTAGCCTCGGCAGCGAAAGCACCTAGCAGCCTCCACCTTCTTCCCAACTCTGGAGAACACCCAGCCCACATTGAGGTGTCCTGACCGGAAATGCCTTGCGGCGATCTCCTCGTTCATCTCCGCATGTGCTTCTTGGCTTTCCTTGAATTCTGAGTAAATCTACAACTTTTGTTTGAAGTTTTTTAAAATTTTTTATTATTTACTGAGATAAACAGAAAAAAGACCATTATTTCCATGAGTTTTTCATGGTTTTCACCATGAAAATCGAATCTGCGCCAATTTTCACTATCATATCAAAATACATGGGTATTTGGAGTTTCAAATTCATCGGAGGTATGCGCTCTTCGGAAGTACACCCGAAAGAAACATGAAAGCGCAAGTGAATATCCCATTTACGGTTTAAGTAATTTAAAAAGTGATGCTCTCAGTGAAACAGTAATTATCTTTCATTTTTGATTATTCAAACTTAAAATAGGCTATTTGCTTCCCTTTTAATGGTTTTTACCATTTCCCAAAAATTCAGCGAAAAATATTCATCATTGTGGACACAAATATGCGGAAAATCCATTGTTCATGTGCTATAAGTATCACATGCCCTTCAGGGGATTATTACTGAGGCGACTAAAGTAGGGTAAAATATATTCAGTAAATGATTCCTAATTTTCTGTTTTCAAGCAGTAATTCATAATCATGTTATATTGGTTTAGGTGACGTGGCTTGTGTACAAATTTCACAATATTGCCTTCTTATCGTTTCAATAAAGTTGTAAATGGTGCACGATTGCGTTCTTTTATCAAACTTTTCTATTTGTCACGTGTACGTTTCCTATACCTTCTGTTAATAAATATATATAATATACGGCCCTGTTAATAAGTTAATATATTTCAACTTAAAAATTATTATTAGTTTTTCATTATCGAATAAGACATTTTCTGATAATGTTTTGTGGCTAACTTTTGATCTTTAACAGAATTAGTAAAATTTCACTAGTAAGTAGTGAACAATTTTTTTCATGATGAAACAATGAATTTTTTTTTTTATTTCCAAATCTATACACAGGACAAAAGATATTGTCCGATCGATCTCAAATTTGGTGGGTATACTACAGTTGGTCAAACATAACTTTTACCCACTATGAGAATCTGCTACTCGAAAAAAGTGTTTTTTCGGTCCAACTATGGTGTAGATCTGATCCACCTTCGACTCTAAAATTTTCATGGAAAGTGAATAAAGTTTGCTTATTTTATAGCAATAAAAGTATGCTTTTCATAACATTTTTTTGCCTCTACTCCATGACACTTTTTACACGGAAAAAAGTCTAGTTTATGTTACAGCTTATTTTCAGTGAACATTGCTTCCATTTACAGTGTATAAGACTGTCCTTCCTCGGAGCAAGTTTATATTACACCTTGAAACGAGCCCATTTTTGAGCTTGAATCTAAAATATTTTTCTGTGTAAATGTAGTTAATAATTTCAGTCATTAATGAGATAATGGTTAGTACATATACAAGTAAACGTATTAATGGTTATAAATACATAAGTTATAAACGAATTTTTATCCGTAGTTTTAAAACCGATTTGAAACCAAACTTGTTCCATTAACATTGTTACCATAGGAATGAAGTAATACATATTTTTTCTAGAGGGAAGTTTTAAATATGTAACAGAAAAAAATGCCCACAAAGAGTTTCGAACACAAAGCATTTTCGCAAAGTTTTTGGTTCTGTGGGCAGCAAAAGTTTCAGGTCAGAAGACTCGAAACTAAATGATCAACATTTCTAGATACCGAGAAGGAACGAAATAGACGTGAAGTGAATTTTTAGGAAAATACGTTGTCAAAATTTTCAATTTATGCTGTTATAAAGATTCGTCAAAAAATCTTACTTTCAACGCAAATCGTTTGTCTCCACAGTCAAAAATTTGTAAAATGACTTTCTAATTTTATTTCCTGTTTCCATCACGCTCTTTTCCATTACAATGCACATCCTTTCCAGGCATCCTCATATTTCCTAAATGACAGAGTTCGATATGTGACTTGGATATTTGGAGGCAAAAGATTTGCATTAAAAGTAACATTTTATTATAACTTTTTATTCCAGCTTCAACTGAAATATTTTACTATATGTGTTCAAAAAATTTCACTTCACATCTATTTCCTTCCGCCTCTATATCTAAAACTTTTGTCCCACTATATTGCCATCTTTAAAACTGAAACCTTTGACAGGCACCAAACAAAAAATTTTGCCAAAATATCTTGCTCCCGAAATTCCTCGTAGGCTGAGAAACGATTATGTATGATTTCACATTTCAAATTACAATTCATATTTTTCACATATCATTGTTTTTGTTGTCAAATTCATATCATACTTAGAGCTTACTTGAAGTAAAAACTACTAATAGCTTTTAGAAAATATGTGAATTTTTTTTGGACTGTATATTTTGTCAAAGATGTGTAAATCTGAAGTTATAAACTGTTTTTTTGAAACAAATATACCAGTGGAAAGCTAGTTTTTTCTTTGAATTTTGATATGAATATTGAGGTTCACTGAATGTTTTAGTCGACACTAATGAGGGCATTCATATGATCGAAAATGAGTTATCTCTGATGCATTTGATTGATTTAAACTAATTTGGCAAGAAGCATTGTCTGCTATACCAGCGACATTTCATTTGTACGAACGCATTTTTTTAATTTATACGAAGATATAATTTTACTAATATTAAGAATTAGCAATAACAAGTCATTAAAAGCAAAGATTTCGTGTGCCCCACTTTACCCTATAAAGTCTCCTCCCGTTTTCAACCAGTCAACGCAATGTAATTCGCAAAATTCAAAATTTCATGTGTCCCGCATTCCTCATTTTTTGTCCCGCTTAGCCCTGTTTTACGCAACCAAAGAGGAATTTAATACCGATTTTACATTAACTTTAAATTATGTTAATGAAAAAAGCATTACTGTAAGAAACATATTTTTCAAATTTTATTAATCAACACTACTTTCTTACACTGTAAAATGTGGATTCTTTGAAGGTGCACTGAATTCAGTGTAGTTTTGGGTCGCAACATTTTTGAGACACAAAAACAAATTAAGGTTCAATGAAAATTTTCATTGTTCAAAATGAGATGCAACAAATTTCACACTAATGGTTTTCTGTGTACTTTTTAATAAAATGTATTAATACTATAAGTTAATCGACTCGTCTCAAGCCTAGGAATCTTCAACATTCTTACCTCGAATTCGAATTATGTTATCAAAAAGAGTTTTGAGTATAAAAAAAAAACAATTTTTGAGATATGATAAAAGTGCTAAAAATGAAATGAGTATTTATAGAAACTCTCATTTATCTTACCTTGCTTTATTTACGTTAAAATTGCTTCCATGGAAACACCACCAAATTTCATTTCAAATAATGACAACCTTTTTCTTTCTTTAAAGTCACACTCTTCCTTTTTTTCGTCTTTTTCACACTTCTGGGGACCAACATGTTTCGGAGCCAAATTAGACTTCCTCTACAGGTGTAAACTGTCGGATGACTGAAGTTGTATATAGTAAAACGTAAATTAATTAAATTCGAATATTACCTAAAAGTCTGAATGAAATACTTTTTATCATCAAGTGTTGTTTGGTCAATCTTTCGATTCTCTTATTAAAATCAAAAATCTTCAAGATCAATGTGAAAGTCACTTTCCCATGAAGGTTTTTCTCTTATATTTTATTATTTCAAAATAGAAAACACTATAAGGTTATGAGTAACTGTGCATGGTAGCCTTTTTCATCCAATTCGAAATAGATTCATCCAATTTATTGATACTATCATCAAAAGTTCATTTGTTATCTTCCTTTGTTGAAGTCAAAACATATTTTCTTCTTAATATGAAATATCATTTTTGGAAAAAACCCATGAAACTTGCACTCTATCAATGATTCCTTCTGTAATGCATCCAATATGAGTTTTTGCTAATTGAATAAATTCTTCAATACCCCTGTAAAAATGACTGAATTTGTTTAAGGTTTCAAATGACAAAGGAAATTTATTTACTCAAGGTTCTATCGGCCTTAAGGAAAAAATTTTCATCATAATATTTGCGCTCAGTTTTCTGCGCTCACAGTATAATATATACAAATAAATAGTTGAAAAGACGATTAAAAAATTATCCTAATGATTTACGATTGGCCTCATAAAGAAATATACATGGCAATCTTATTTGATTTTTTAAAAGCACAAATTCTACTCTTTTCACTTTTTTTCCTATCTCGCGTCGTTTGGCTCAAAAATCGAAATTAAAATATTCCAATATCATTTTCCATACTTAAAAAACAAACTATGCCTCCTACTGAAAAACTTTTAGGAGAAACCTTATGGGTCTTCGCAGAAGCCACGATTTTGATGTCTCAACTTTTTTTCGTATTTCGCCTTATTTGACTCAAAATTTGAATTTCTATTTTCTAAGAAAATTCAAAAAAATTGCTTGGAAAATCTTGTAGGGCTTTCAAAAAGCAAAGTTTTTCTTCTTTTGACTTTTTTCATATCGTGCATTGTTTGGCTTGAAATTTTCATTAACGTTTTTTTTTTAAATTTTGTAAATACTATAACTAACTAAAATGGCTGTCTAACAATTCGAGCGTTATTTTTCGACACTAAAAGAGTGTACCAAAGGCCAATCCAATAGATTAAAAAATCGGGGGGGGGGGGGCAAATTATAAAACA
>JAUMHM010038877.1:0-15666 GCA_032362435.1 Melikaiella ostensackeni
GTGGCAACTAACAAAATTATCAATTTGGGAGGAAATACCACTGTAGGTCAGTGTCTTGTTGTCTGACTAGGTCGTTTCGGAAAGAATTTTCGACGGGAGTAAACGATACAAAAACGAAGAGAAAGAAATGGGTTCTCCAAAAAATGCCTTCATCATAAGCTCTGAAAACGTGGGTCTGATTTAGATACGAGGGTTGTCCAAGAAGTAAGAGTAGTGTTGCCGTTCCGGGCTGTGGGGATTTTTTTCATTAAGTTTGGCAACACTGAGCGGCTCATCACACTCCACAGACAAAGAGACAGTCGTCACAGTGGCGTCACACCAGTTCCCCATCCACCAAAAAATTCAAAACTTCAATCCCGAGCAAAAAAGTCATGGCTTCTGTGTTTCGGGACCGAAAAGGGATCATTTTCATCGAATTTCTGCCTCAGGAGAGACCATCAACGCAGAAAGATACTGTGAGACCCTGGAGAAGCTCAAGAGTGCTATACCATACTACTTGTATAGAACGGTGAGGCGACTACGTGGAAAATAGTTGGCGTGTATACGAACAAAACCCTGTAATTTATATTTTTAAATACATTTCTTTTAAATTAGAAAAATCGAGTACTCTTACCTTCTGGACATCCCTTGCAGATAAAGTTAATTTTGAGGTGGTGGATATTCTGCTCTACCTTCATCCTGTGCTTTTGAATGAAGAAGCTGATAATGCTCTTACTAGTGAGTTACCGAATTCAAATGTAGATGAACTTATCTAATCTGAGTCTTTAATTGTAGAAATAACAGAAATGAATGCCGCTGGTGATTCGAGTCTGTTTAGTGATTCATCTCCGAGTAAAATACGAGCATTAGATCTCATACTGGACGAGATTCTGCATACTCAAGGGGAGAGTCGTTTGGTAAATACGGGAGAGTCAAATGAGTTCGACTCGGAGTTGGATTTTAAACCAGATGGACGGGATTTCAATGGAAGAAGTTCAACATAGATATAGTTCCCACTCCTAGTTGTTCGTGGAAAAGAGAAAAGAAGCAGTCTCCTTCTTCAGGAGAAATAAAGAGTAAATTCCCCACTTTGGAACGCAGAGATCTGCTTGGTTCGGAGCTTCTTCACTGCTTGAGGTATGAGAGTGGAGGGTCGTAATTTGGAGACTACTCACTCTTTTTGTATAAAATATTCCTCGAAACGCCCTCTACAGTTCAAAATTGACATAAGTCATTAGGTGGAAGCTGGAGAGCTCATTCTCGACAACACTCCTCCAAAGAATGCTGATGTTTAAGTCGAGAGTTGCATTTCGGATTCAATACTGTCTAAAGGTACGTTTGAGTGTAAACAATATCCTTATATGAAGGTCCTAAATGGTTTGGAACCCTATCTGGAGTTAACGGATGACGGTTTGAGACTCGCGAAAAACACAGGATTCATTACTAAGTCGCACCAAAGAGGAGAAGGTCATCCGAAAAATCCAAAACTGAGGCATTTGCGCAATCTTGTCACCCTGCCTGGGCGACAAGATTGATTTCTGGAAATGTCCACTTTGTGGACATTTCCAGAAATCGAAATACTGGTTTTTCAAGGGAAAGAAGATTTCACAACGCTGGGATCTTGTGATTTCAACACCTGTTGGATTTGGAAAATGATATGTCGTTTCTCAAAATCGGTTTATAAAGGTGAGAATCCCTAAAATAAATTTGTTTCGTTGAGTTTTTCCTCCTCCGTTCTTATTCTGGTTCTGGTGAATTAATGGTTTCTTCAGGAGGAACTAATAATTGAGACTGTTTGCCTTTCAGCTGCTCCAAGGTTCAATTTTTTTATTGATTATTCTAAATCTGCTAAAGTTACTGACCTGTTAATACTGCTGAGTGTATGATAAACTTTAGGAGCGGCTCTCGCTTTTGATGAATTTTCTATGGTTCCTGGTGATATTCTCAATATATTTCCAGCTTGGCAGAGAACAAGGTGAGTTGAAAGTTCGGTAGGTTCTCCGATAATCTGAAGTGTTGCGAAGAGAGGCTGAGGGAATGAAGGTTGTTCGCATAATTTTTTCAATTTCAAAATTATTCTTGAAGTATTCAATGGATATATCGCAAAAAGCGGAATCAGATTAGATTTTTCCAATTACATACATTCAAAATTTAGGGCGACATTTTGTTTAGCTAATTCTTCATTGTTCCAGGTACATGTTATAATGTGATTGTCAATATTTATAGTAGCTGCGAAAACAAAATTTTCGTTCAGTGTTTTGATAAATTTGCATCTCAAATTTGCGCATTGACTTTCATTGGCCTGTGATGATTTCTGGAAGGAGCAAGGTAAATAGTTTTTGAAATACTCCAACCATTTGGAAATTTGTGGGTGTAATTTTAATGTTGATTGGGATTAGAAATTCGTGTCAATGGAGATGAAGGATATAATTCCTGACCTGTATTACTTGAATTATTACCTTGTGTGTTGAAACTGGTTAATGTGCTTTGAGTTGAATCCTTGCTGTGTGTGTCTGTGGTATTTTTTATAGTAACTGGTTCCTCAGGATTCTTAAGAGATACATTATTGGATTATAAAAGTTACAAGATACTTGGAGTCCGGTACTCATAACCCTCTCAGAAAGAGAAGTCTTTCCTAGGTGGGGTTACCCGCGACAAATTTGAAGCGAAAACGGCAAGCAACTTACCGGTTGAAAATGGATAGGTGCTTGCCAAAAATGGGATTGCGACCTATGGGCCACCTCAATCTACCACCCCCAGGCCAATCCCACTTAGAGGAGAAACCAGGGGCCCATTAGCACTAATCCCTGAATTCGAAATTTAAGCACGAACACGGTACATTCCCCAAACAATGGTACTATGACTACGCCAGAACGCCAGGCACCGATCCCGTTAGCTTCCCGGCGCCAGCATGGGTACACAGCATTGAGTCTGTCTCTTTTCCCAACATGCGCGTTTGCTTTTCATCTCTATCTTTCTTCGATCCTTCTTTAACCAACTGCCTTTCTTCTCCCTCTGACTCACAGGCCAGCCGGGGAGCTGAACTTGGCCGAGCGCTTGGTTCGGGTTTGGGAAAGAAAGTTTCTAATTAAAAATAACGCAATTATAAATCAAGGGGACTATTTGGCACCGTGGAAATGATTGATAAAAATCAAGCTTCGCGTTTTAACAACCGTAATTCACCCGGGACGACTCCGTATTAAAATAGGCATTTTTAACTAATGATTTTTAGAATTATACTTGTAAATAGCAGATATTATTATTCGTAATGATACCACTAGGTAATATAAGTTTAGGAATGTAGATAGCAACATAATTGTTGTAAATATTCTACGATTTAGCTAATAGTATCTGCTAAGGTAATTAAATATAAATATTTAGCTATAGGGACTTGGCCAAGAAGTCATATGATTTTATTAAAGTCGTAGGTACAATTAACTGGTCTTCGGATTATGTCAAACTTATTTTTAATGATTATAAACAATTTACGTTAACAATAAATCCGAACATCAGTTAGAATTTGAATATTGATGTCGTTCTTTTTCAGGATAGTTAGTTTAGTAAGTAAGTAACTCAAATTTAAAATTTTAATAATTTTTAATAAAATTTACTACTCATAATTGTTCATTAAAGATTTGGGATTTAGCATTAAGAAAGCAGCGAGCACTCGAAGCGCGGGGACAGTAGGCGAGCGGCGGTATCCCTTTCACTCGGGCACGCTCCCAGTTTCCTTGTCCTTAGCCAATAGGCATGCCGCAAGGCCCACTACCCCGCACTGAGAGCTCTCACGTCGAGCTGCCTACGAGCAGCAGTGTGCGACACTCGGTACCCGACCGCTTTCGAGTACGCCAAACTACCTCCGCATTGTAATTTTCGCAGCAAAAATAAAGTGACGCTTGCTCGACAGAAAGGTGATTTTCCTTACGGAGGATTCCGGACATCATCTTCCCCATTCCGCGGGTCATACGCCACATCGGTTCCCCTCGTGCTCCGCCGTTCTTGGATCGTATTTATCTATCCCTCTTTGTGAAATAGTAGTGAAATTCCCATAATTATTTTCATCTTCCTGAACATTTCGGTGCTCTCTTTTGTGTCCGGATTCGAGCTACGCCATCGCGACGCGCAAATATCGTTTCCTCGTGGCCGCAGTGTGAATTTACGAGTGAACAGTGCCGTGTCTTAATTACGAATTGGGTTCTCTCCTCTTTTCCGCGACAGTGTTCTTTTCCGCAACCTTCTACTCCACGTCATCTGAGGTTAGCCGCTACTGCGGGTTAGCCGGGTGTCGTGGGCACTCTCTTTTCCTACTTTTTAAAAAATTTTATTTGCTTTCGGGGAAATAACTTGTGTTAGCCGCTACTGCTCGGTTAGCCGGTTATTCTTTCTTCCTTTCCTCTGCCCGGGCAGAAACCGACGGGTCCGCGCACCCGCCTTATAACTTCGACACCCTCGTTCCGTTTTTTTATATACTGAGTTCGCGCCATTATGAACGGTGACCGAAAACGGAAGGCCAACCGCAACTTCGTCACACGCCGACGTCGTAGGAGTCAGGCAGAAGCGGCAAGGATAGCTGCCCAAGTCTACGATCCTGCCGCACCGGATCTTTTTCCCGAGAGAACCTGGGCCTTACGAGCCATAGTACGTGGCCAACTGGGAACACGCGAACCTCGCGCTCGTGGCCGGCCGAAACTCGCGCTCCCTTAACGCTCCGTCTCCCTCGCTTGCATGTCGAACCTCGGGCGGGCAAATCGCGATCCCCCAGCGCTGTTAGCACCCAGCGACGGGAACAACCTCCCTCGAGCGTAAACCTGACGGGGACAGCGGAAGCTACCGCCGCCATAACGCCGACACACGGTGCCGCCAATCTCCCAGTAGCTGCCGAAACCAACCGGGTACGCGAAACCAACGCGGCGTTGATCCCTCCAGAAGAGGCCCGTGCCTCTCCGCAAAGCACGCCCGCCCCACGCGCACCCGTCGCCACACCCAACACTGGCGACGATGTTCTATTACTCGCTGCAGTAGGGTCACCGGAGACCTCCTCTTCTTTCCTCCTGGGGTCGCCAACCCAGAAGCGCTGCTGCCCCGGCCCTCCGAAGAGCGAACCCCACCGGCGGAATTCGAGAATTTTGAGACGGGCCCCTTTTCTTGAATGTCGCCTAAGGAAACCGCGACTGCGATCTAAAAAAAAATAAAAATAAAAAGGGAAACGGTCCCCAGGGACGACCTCTCGCCGCCCCCGATCCTTGGGCCGGTGGGATCGTTCCGGACCCACATAAACGTCCAACGACGGCTGGGTGTCTCAGAACTAACGAGGCGCCTCCCCGTCTATACGGTACAGAAACACAGCACGCTCCGGCCACTGCTGAGCCAAAAGAGACAGGACAATAAAAAAAAGGAAAATAAAATATCATAATTAAATAGACCAGGGCTAACCGGGTTGCGCCCCTTTTTCCCCACCCCGTATGGACGGCCAAGGCGTTTGACAGCAGTTCATCCGGGGTAACATCCAGCGGGTACATTTGCCACCTCCTGCGACTCGCCGCAACCCACCCCAAGGAATGCGTGACTTGGATGCCTGGCTCAGGGAACGTCAGGGAAAAAGGGTCCCGTCAATCTCAGCCCGAACACCTCCTCCCCCTAGTCAAGGTCTCAGACACACCTCCACTATTTAAGTTACTCACTTCCTCCGCTGTTACACGGGGTGGATAACAACATGATTCAACTTGTCTTTCTTTATTGAATTTTCAAACAATGTATCCAGATATATTTTTCACTGCTTTCTAAATGTAGTCATTTAGGATCACGAAATCGAACTGAAAAAGTTCTTCGTTCTCTGAAAATAAATCTTCTCGAAACACTTTGTCCGAGGAACTGCAGTTCGAAGAACTTGACATTTGAAGAATTTTAATGTCATCCAGGGGACAATAGCCATTTTCCGATTGTACAATATCGTGATACATTATGAGTCGCCTGGAAGCATATTGGAGTTGGAAGGAGGTGGGATTATTGTTGAATCATCCTCTCATCCTTACAGCTGAAGAAAATGTTACGAGAGGATTTTGCAAAAGCTTGTATGTGAGGATGCATTGAAAATTGTATCTCTCTTTCAGATATTCGTACAATGCGAAAATGTTTCTGAAACAAACTATCATCCTTATAAGTCCACATTCCCGGGGGCTATGTATTAACGAAGTTTTGTTTGGATACTCCAAACTTTAATGTGATCCTCGATCCTTTTTGCTTCGTTATGTAATTTTGATCGCGTTTCATCCGACAACGGAAGTTTAAACGGCTGTTTGAGAATATTGTTGAATCGTTTTCTACAATTCAAAATGTCGAATGCATTGTTGATGTTGCCACAAAAAGTTGCAGTGCCATCGATTTTATCGAAGATGATGTTTTGTTTCTTGAGAATCAGTAGAGCTTCCTTCACGGAATTGCTTGATGGTGTTTTTGTTGTTTTTGGTGTGTTTGTTGGCCAATAGCAATCCGTTGTCCTCTTGAATCACATTGAGGGTATCGATGAGCCTCCAATCAATACGATTATCTTCCATGTCGCAAAAAGGCCCAGTTTTTCCGAGTGCGTTTCGAATGTTCTTCAACATATGGCACAAATCGGGAAAGATCCACACAGGTTCATTGATTGAGGGATAGTTAAAATGTAGTCTCAGTTTTGACGGTGAATCAAAGTTGACAATGGCTCCCAGAATATTGATCATGGCAGCTTTGCTTTTGTCCCCGTCGTACGTAATGAAATAAATCATTATATCCTGTTCGTGAGCAAGTTGCGAAAGAATCGAGATCAAATTCGCTCGTTGTGGTCCATCCAAATCATTAATTAGAAAGTACGCTGCAGGAAATTTGAAATAAGAATTCAGTGCGACCAACATAAGCACCCAGGCTTCAGTAGCTAGCACTTGCTGTCCGATGCGAGTTCGCTTGCATCCAAAGGATTGATCCCCATCTCGACGTAACCGTAATATTTGTCGTTTTTGAATTCGGGTTTGATTTTGATGTGCATCTCGTCGACGACAAGATTGAACACCATTGTTCTTCTGCCTTTCTGAACACATTTTTGTAGAGTTTCCGAAACATCATTGTTGTACCCCGGACGGCCATTCACCGTGCACAGCCATTCTCTAATTGTAGCGGGATGAGAAAGAAGACTCTTGAATTTTGTCCGGACATACATGTACGCTTTCGTCGAATAAAACTGAAGACTCAACGTAAACTGTCGTATTCGGGGTTCGAATTTCGCTTTTTTCGATTTTGAGATTCTTCTGTTCAAGCTATTGAGGGTTCCAGGTAAATCGTTGTACGCAATAAAAGATGGAAAAATAGTGCATCTCAATAACGAACGTACCCCATCGAACGTTCCATCCCGATCACTAGAGTATGATTCATGCGATTTTGATGCATGCAATGGGGTATGATGCATGTAAATTTTAAAGAAGCGATTACCAGCAAATGTTTCGCATCGTCTGCAGTTACCATGTCTTTCTTTCGTATTTCTCTGATGACATCCTGCTACTTCGTCAATTTTTTGGTTTTGCGACGGAGCCTCTCGTTCAGCGCCTCGATTTGTCTCTTCTGCCTGTCTATTGCATCGAAAGCCATTTTTGCGTATCTCTTTGCACTTTTCGGGGTCGATACGTCAGGAGAAACTTGTGCCAGAATGCTGGATCATCGAGATCTCGTCGGAGAAATATCCGGAAACATACAATGAGTATAATCAATTTTCATTTTCCAGGGTGTATCTCTGATAGATTTTTCAGGGGAGTTTGGTAAATGATTTTCATTGGTGCAGCCTGAAAATAATGTCAAACGAATGAATAAAAATAAAGATATTACAATTTATACATGGAAAATTACTACTTGAGGTTGCAGGCAAAGTCAACTCATCCATATTATGAAAATCTTTTCCAGCAGCGTTGGTAGACATCAATTCTTTCTGAGAAACGCTGAAGAAATTCCATCTTACAAATTCGTCGGGCTGTGGCAGAAAAATTGAGCCTCGATGTATTTGCTGCATAACCGTGCATTTTTCGGAATGTTTTCCTCAATTTCACAAGCTTTTATGCACAATTTCCTCCTGCTGTGTTTTGGCGAGCTGAAATATACGTGTGATTTAGATATCTGTTACTTTGCAGTTAGTACAATATTTCAAAAAATCAAAATAAAAGTACTTGAAAAATGACAGATTTGTGCCATTTTGAGTACGGCAAATGACACAAGTTTTTCGCTGCTGAAAGAATGTTTCTGTAGCAGGTTTTTAAAGGAGTTTTTCGCCAGCGACAATTCCTGAACTGTTTCTCCTTGCTCTTTTTCGGGAAGCAATCTCTGTGTAAAAGCAATTAAAGAAGCGATTTAAAAAGTACAAGTACATATTGGAAGTATACAGTATATTCAATGTTCATGTATTTCTTTTCTTTTTTTTCTTATTTCCAAACATTCACCCTCCTATAAATATGACGAAAGGAATAGCGCTATCCCTTAACGTACATCTTTTTCCATCCTGGTGAGATTGAAGATCGGTCGGCTGAAAATGCCTGCTGCAAAATCGACAATATTCGATTTTGCAATGCAGAGTCTCTAAGGTCAAGCCGAAAAATTGTAACCACTGCCTCTCTTAATTTCATGGGATCCTGAAAGAATTGATATTAAATTAATTTTTTTACATGTCAAACCAGTATATAACTTTGAAACGTCAAAAAATAGAATAGCAGAGACTATTGTAAAACTTCTCGATTATAAAACATTAAAATATAGATTCTTCTGTGCATCGACACATTTTCTCCACTCACAGTGCCACAAATTAGGCGAAACATTTCATAAACTTTTTAAAAATTCATCCTTGGCACTTTAGCGCAGTCGAATGAAAAAAAATTTATACACAAAATTTATGCACAGTTGAACAAACTTTATGCTCAGTTGAACAAACCTTATGCACAGTTGAACAGAAAAAAAAAAAACAAAGTCATGTATCAACACTTGCGCGTGGTTCTTTTGTAAGGTTATGTAAGCAAGTCAGCTGTTCGTCTTTATAGCCCTATTTCTCGAAAGATGGCGACGCCCTTCTTGGCATAACCCTCACTCCTGCTATGCTCAGTCCATGTACTATATGGTCTAAGGTATCAACCCTAGGCAGCGCGAACCCCGCGCTGCTGCCAGTGCCATCAAACTCAAGCACGACGAACTCCGCACAGAAGGGTTCCGCACAGCTCCCGCGGCTGAGAAGGTTCAGCCACAAGCAACCGAGGTCGCTCCCAGGAAGATGACAACCACACCACAACTAAGAACCATCGTTGTGGAGGTGCTTGTTGTGAAAGAGCCAGCAAGCTACGCAGCTCACGAGCTACCCATGCCGCTTACGCGACGACCGCGACCACCAACATCAAGCGAACACCCACGGTGAATAGGAAAGGCATGTAACCCCTCTTCACAAAACAAAATTAGTATATTCTTAAAATTACTCTCTTGCAAACGCTAGAAATATTCTCAAATCACGACTTTAGTGCTTATTATGTTGCAATATTCCTCACATTAAAAAAAATTACTTGACAGCGAAAAATAAAAAAATTGAAGGAGGTTGCAGCAGGGCGCAGTATTTCAACTCACCAAACTCCTGCTACTCCTGGAAGTGAAGGGAAATAGGGACGCAGTTCAGTCGAATATCTCCCCTACTCATACAGTTTTTACTAGGGAACAGAAATAAAAAAATTTGATTAAAACACAATTTTCTTTCTCAATTTAGAATTTTCTGAAAATGCGAGAAAACATGTGTTATCCAATGAAGGCATCTGCACACATTTTGGAAAAAGTCGAGTGCGTCGAACCTGAAGCTTCTTTAGCTTGAACCAAAGAAACGTACCATTATCTTGTTTTTATCAGGAGAAAATTTTCTTTGTGTTTTAGGAATTTTGATTTTTTTTCAATTTTGTAACGTTTTGAATACCACAACATTCTTTCATTATCCACCCCATTATTCTCGAAGTTTCGCGAACCTAAATTCCAAAAAATCATCACATTCCTTTTTAGGATGTAAGAAACTATCGATTAGAACCAAAAATAGCAAATCATTATTTTAGTATGTGTCTTGAGGAGAATATTTGGGTGACGTTTCGAAAAAAGAGTAACCCTGACTAATTTGAAACTCAGTACACCGATTCATCTTGCGCGATAATCACGAGTTTGTTAGTGAAAATACCCGAAATTTTGATTTTCAAGGTCGGAACTCAATAAACCTGTGAAAATTTCATGTTTGTTCTGTTTATCTTAGTAAGGTATAAAAATTGACAAAAAAGCTCCGAGCGAAAGTTATAGATCTTTCACAAGTTGGGTTTACCTTAAAGATTAAATCTATGGGATTTTTCACTATCATATTCGTAATGAAACAATATTGATGATCTTCTAGTCAAACGTTTCAGCTACAGAAGATTTTAATGACAATTATGATAACTGTGTAATTATGAATGTATCTTGAATGTTTGCGGTGCCAGCTTCTTAATTCCTGCGTGCAAGCGGTAACATTTGCGTAATGTCGCACAATCATCTACTTTTTCAAGTGCTATTCTTAAGGTACGACAAAAACGAATACTTTGTGGAGTGGATTTTTTCCTTCAATTTGTTCTGAAGCAAACTTTTTCTTCCATTACTGACATAATTCATACACATTGGAGCCTATGAAAACTCTTATACGTTAGGACTGAATCTAGGTACAAACTTATTACGTCACGATCTTATAAATCTATTGATTAATATTTTTCATAACTACTCTTTTCATTAAAGATTAAATTGAGCCCACTCAATTATAAGTAACGAAAATATCGTAATATAGGTCATAATTATAAATATATTAATCGAGAATTAGTCATATTCCTATTTACCTGTATGATTGCGACGATCGGAGAGTTATCGAGAAGCGAAGTCGGGAATACGCATTTGACTCAATGAGTACGGCTTGAATGATTCTATTGGTCGGAGGTGGCAACGGAAGGGAGAATCTGTCTCGAGCCTCCCTTATATCAAATTTCAGACCTATCAAATACAGCCCTCCACCCGGCGAAATTGCATGACGTGCTTCCCGGACCAAGATACATAAAGGTAGCGCATTTCAGGTAGTCGGGTCACTCGTTCCTTGGACAGCTTTACGCTCACAGCGCACCTCGACTAAACCGCAACGAACTCGAAGCTGCCGCCTGCCTGGAGCTAGCTATCTACCTTGATCAGGCCGTATCCTGACAGCCGTCGCTTTGAGAGATCCACTCTTTCCTTGGAGTCTCTCGATTGTTCCGCTGGAGAAAATTAAGAGTAAATGCATTGTACACAACAAAGTTACCTTATTTGTCATCAACTTCTACAGGGGACCCTCTGTATCCTGCTTTTGCCAACCAATCAGCTATTATCAAAACTATTTAGCGACAAAAAAATCAGTTCTTTTTAGCACTTCTCATTTTCCGAAATCGAACATTGAGATTTTTTTTGTTTCAACGCACTACCGCAAGTTACCTCGTTTTATGTGTTAAATTGAAATGTCCTTCGGGCGCCATCCTTGCTAGGAACCTCGTGTGGGAGCTTTTTTAGGGGCCGCCCTATCCCGCACTCTTTGACGGCAATAGTCCAGTACCAACCCGGTACGCGACTCGAAGGAGCATCCTGCAGCCGACACCTGACGACGACAGGGATGGGGATCAACCCTAGGAAGCGAAAAGCCCGCGCAGCTGCCAGTGCCCTCAAACTCAAGCACGAGGAACTCCGCACAGAAGGGATCCGCACATTTCCCGCAGCTGAGGAGGTTCAGCCACAGGCAAGCGAGGTCGCACTCAGGAAGACGACACCCACCACACAACCGTGAACCATCGTCGAGAAGGTGCTTGTCGCGGAAGGGCAACAAGCTGCTTCTCTTATTGCGTTATTGCAAAGCATTTCGTTATTTGTCAATAAAGAGTACACTGTAAGAAAGTCCTTGGTAATAAAAACACTTCTCAGTATTGAACGAGCAACTGTAGTTTCATAAACCAGCAAGTGAAAGTGATTTTCACGTGGTCTCTTGGCCACCACCCCACCAACATATAGAAAAGGCGAGTAACCCCTTTTTAACAATTGGCGACCCAACACACCACCACCTATGGCGAATGTTACAGCAGGGCACAGTATCTCAACTCGCCAAATTTCTGCTAGTTCCGAAAGTGAAGAAAAATATCCGGTGGCACCCAAGTACCCTAAAGAGCACACCGACGATAGAAGTAGCACGATTCAGGGCGCCCTTAGCGAGGGTGTCTCACCAGCTGCCGCAGAAAGGAGCAACCTTGTCCCTGGGATGTGACGATAATCGCCTTTCTCCAATCATTTGCAACTCCACCATGCACAGCACACATATTCATAAATTCGCTCAGACACACAAACAAATATCCGCCACCGCCCTTAAGCATTGCAGCGGAGATACCATCCATACCAGCAGCCCTACTATTCTTTAGTTTCTTAATCACAGATATAATGTCGTAGATATTGATTCTTCTTTCGCTACCTACAACGGAATTGTATATCGTATTCTCTTCAATGTGAAGGTTGTTATGCTCCATAGCGAATCCCATACCAAAGAACGTATACAGTGAGAACAAGAAACTCGAGTGAAGGGGGTAGCACGAGAGACAACGGCTTGGTCGGAGCACATTCTTGCGTAGTTTCGTACTGCGCATCGAGCCGTCTCCTCTTCTCCGAAAGCGAGAAAGAGACAGTCTAATGCGCAGTACTGAACTACGCAAGGATGTACTCCGCCGTAACCGCCGTTATTTTAGTCATGGGTGCTCTACCCCCTCCACTCGACTTTCCTGCCTTATTATATACGGTCTTGCCCATACCATTTCACAATCAGAATTCTTGGTTCCGACTGCATCAGTGCTAGAGCTCCCCTCTCTTCTTCATGATGTCCTTAACAATTATTCAGCTTTTCACGATATTCCGATTGTACTCCTGGTTTCTGCAAATTCTCTATTCTAACTCGCGCCTGCTTCGCCTTATTATTAGTTCTTCTCCTCCTCCACCCTTGACCTAGTCTTATTTTAGAAACTAAGAGGTGGTGATTCGTTCCGCACTCAGAGCTTCTCATAACCCTTGAATCCCTTACAAGCCTAATCAATTCATCCCTGTTACCGTTCGTTTTTGGGTTTCCGAAATGGCCTAGTCCCCTGCCAGTACCTTGCACACCAACCCTGCTTCTCATATCTCAGAGTAAAATTATTCTTCCTCCAGGATCGCAAGTTCCTAATATATCATTTAGCAAGTCCCAGAAGGTCTCTTCGACATCACTCTTCTCACCATCAACTGAAGCGTACCGCTCCATAATAAATAGCCTTCTGATTCCCACTTTCATTTTAATTCATAGTAATCTAGGCGATACACGTGCATACTTTTTGAAATGTTGTTTTGCTGTCTCATTTATAATCAGACCGACTTCTTGTATACCGTATGATTCTTTATCCACTCCTAACCAAACTTCGAATCTTTTCTCTATGTTTCTTACTTCACATTCCTTCTTCTTTATTTCCGGTACACACAAAATATAAAGCTTCCTTTCGCGTATTGTATCCCTGAATTTCTTTTTCTTGAGATCATTTAACCCTCTAGCATTCCACACAACCAATTTTCATTCATGTCTGAAACTTTTCCGGGGACATGCCTTCCGTCAACAGAAGTGTCAATTTTATCCAAGGCTACATTATTATTCGTATCATTTATTGTTGAAAGTATACACCCAACTACAACTTAATGCGAGAAATTCATTCCGTAAGTATAAAATCATGTCCAAATTAAGCAGTTAAATCATCATAAGGTGGAGTGACCATTCATAACGTCAGTCCCACCAAACTTCAGTCATATACAGGAAAGTATTAAAACCAAGCCTCCTGCAGCTTGGTCTCTAAGATGAAAAGAGACCTTCAAATCCTCCGAAGATGTAGCAAGGAATCTCAACTAAGAATAAAAACTGAACAGTTTCACAGACATCTTTAAATTTTCATTTTTTTTATGTCTATTTTTGAAAACTCTCACAAATATTGAAAGCCTTTCACAATTTCGAAAACTCTCAATAAATTTCTAAAACAGTGCATAAATTCCCAAAAGTTCCAGTAACTTCTCATAGCTTTCCAAAAAGTGTGCATCAATTTCCATATTTCTCAAAAAATTCCTATACGTCCAAAGAATCTTCTGCACACTTCAAGAACCTTTCATGAATTTCAGAAGGTTCTCATGAATTTTCAAAAGTTGTCATGAATGTCCGTAAGTTTCCCTAAATTTTCGAACCTTTCCGTAAATTTTCGAACCATTGCGGAACTTTTATAATTTGTTGCGTTAATTTAAGAAAGCCTATCCTCTCTGAACATTGAAGCCTCTGGGGAGTTCGTGTTTGGTAGAAAATAAAACAGTACAAATAAAATACTCATCGTGAGCCTTATCGTTGTTTCAGTGGTCCTGGAATGTTTGCATTGCGCGTGTTGCCAGCAACACGTGAAAGATGTTGGAAAAGCACTAAAAAATATTGAAAAATCAGCGTGTAGAAGAAACTGACGAGATTTTCTTATTGAATTAATTTTTGAATGCTGATACGAACCGCCCTCGAGAACGATTTTTGTAAGACTGTTTAGTACAGGATACTCGAGGTATAATGTGACGCCTTAGCGGTGCTAATTTTCGTCTTCATGAAGAAACTTTTATAATTCGTTTTGTTAATTTGAGAATGCCTATTCTCTTTAAAAACTGAAGCCCTAGGAGGAATTCATTTTTGGCAGAAAATAGAATAGTACAAATAAAATACTCATCGTGAACTTTGATTTCATTCCAGTGGTCCTGAAATATTTGAGTTGCACGGCACTCGTTCGTTCGCTTGAAAGCAATACGTCAAGAGTAACAATTACTCCTTTAAACCGGAAAATTCCATAGTCAAGAATGCCGCCTATACGTGAAAAACTTTAAAAAGCACTCAAAAATATTTAAAAATCAGCGCGTAGAAAAAATTGACGTAATTTTCTTTTTAAATTATTTTTGGAATGCCGATACGAACTGCCCTCGAGTACGATTTTTGTAAGACTGTTCAGTACAGGATACTCAAAGTGTAATGTGACGCCTTCACGGTGCTAATTTTTGTCTTCACCAATGGAGTTTTATAATTCGTTGAGTTAATTTGAGAAAGCCTATTCTCTTTAAAAACTGAAGCCTCTGAGGAATTCATGTATGGCAGAAAATAAAATAGTACGAATAAATTCTCATCGTGAATATTGGTTCTTTTTTAGTGGTCCTGGAGTATTTGAGTTACGCGGCACTTGTTCGTTCGCTTTGAAACAATAGATCGAGAGTAATAATTACACATTTCAACCGAAATGTTTCATGGGCAAAACTTGTTGATTTATTGTTCAGGGTTATAAGGACAGCAATAAAAGATCTCCGGAAAAATTGACTTCATTTCGCAAACTCAAAAAACAAAAATCGCTTTTTTGAAAATACTACATCTTTCATTTTTTTGCCAAATGAATGTCTGAATGTGTGCATGATATATTTTGTTACAACGGCGGGCCCCACTGCGGCTTAGTTGTCAGTATACTACATGGGCTGAAACGTCTTCGGCCTGACAATGAAAAAACGATATTTTGAATAAAAAATTGGCTTTATTCTTCGACATAATCTCCATCTAGA
>JAUMHM010038886.1:0-15665 GCA_032362435.1 Melikaiella ostensackeni
ATGGGGTCGTTGAAGACCGCAGCCGTAATTTCGTTATTGCGACGAAGCTTTTTAATATTTTGGCGTGAAAATTTTTTGAATATTCCCCTAAGTGTCTTTTATAAGATAATTTTACTTGCAAAATGAATTTTTAATTTTAAGATTAAGATAAGAACTAAAAAGTGTCAGGGCACGAACGACCCCATGAGGACCTTTAAGGATTAAGAATCATTTAAAAAGTGTTACCCAATTCCGTAACAAGAAAATCATACGATGCACATTTTGCAAAATTTTGTTAACTCACGAACAATTACCATTCTTTAGCGTATGTGAACACTTACACAGGAATTAAATTAATTATTTTATATTTTTTTAGAAGATATTTTTTTCGATTTCTATCCTAAAGTATGAGTGTCACCGAGTGGAAAGAAAACTTAAGGGACATACTTTTGTGCACAATTAAGCAGCTTTAAAACTAAAATATGTGACTCTATTCATAATTTTTAGATTCCTCAACTTGATACAAATGATTTATGTAAGCATAAATCATTCATAAAATTCTTGTCATTAATTTCTCCATTTTTGTGTGCGAATTTGTATTTGGGGACATGTCACCGAGCCGAAATTTGAGTTATATTTTACTTTCCCATTTCTAAGCAAAGCAGTGAAGGTTTTGAAACATTGCTCAAAACCAGTTCGTTATTCAAAAAAATTTATTAAATCACAGAAGCGGGTGAAACGGTCCGAACTTAATTTCACAAATTTTTGGCAACGACCCTTGAAGGCTAAAAAAGATAGAAAGAAGGGGATTTGCGAGATACCTTCTTTTTCTTTTCTCATAGTTTTATTTGTTTTTTTGTTGTTTTTTTTATATGTTGAATGGAGGTATTTGCATGCGTGCTCGTCCAAATTTGATCGTTTGATTTTTTGAGTTCAAATTGTCGAATCTCGAAGATTTTTTTCCCTAGAAAATATTTCATTTTTCAGGATTTTAGAGTGAAAGGCTGCGAACTATCTTCTCATAAATCTCCAAAATCCCTTCTGAGTATTACCACACTCACAGATTACAATGAACAGTTTGCAAAAGAACCTATTTTAAAGAATGAGATAAAAGAAGAGAGAGTGGAAACTGAAAATTGCGAAGAATCCGATTCAAAGCCAGACAGCAGATCAAAAGTCCCGCAAAATGGAAAGAAAAAGAAGAAAAAGAAGCGGATTTCTATCGATGAAACTGCATCAGCAACTGAAGAACTTGAAAATTCGAAGAAGAGCAAAAAGAAAAGACACGACAGTTGCACAGAGAGTGAACGCTCTGACTTTGTATCAAACCCTCTTAAAGTGGAGAAAGAACACAAAAGAGCTAGGAAACGAAGACGAAGAAATTCAAAGAGTTTGAATGCGTCGGATGGAAATTACGAACTTAATGATTCATCTGCATTCGAATGTGATAAAAAACGGAAGAAAATAAAGCAAGAAGGTTCTGAATCGGATTCATCGAAACAATCACTTCCAAAAATGAAAACCCCACCTGAAGACGAAAGTTGCAACAATCCAAAAAAACGAAAGATCAGCAATTCCAAGGCAGAAGCCGCGAATGATAAAGGCAGAAGTTCTAGAAAAGGAAATACGGAGAAAAGGGGAAAAAAGGAATCCGATTCTGAGGCGATGGAGGAAGCTCAACCCTCTGATAAGGTAAAAGTGCAAAAGAAAAAGGAGAATAAATGTGAAAGGAATCTGTCGGCACGAAAGAAGGATCTGGGCGCTCTAGAAACAGGATTAGAAATCATGGCGAAGAGGGATTGGAAAGGATTAAGGAATGAATATCTGGAGATGCAGAGAAAAAATGTTGAGAAGATTAATGTAGAGAAGGAAGAATCGAGTGAAAAGGGTGTTATTAAAGAAAAAAAGTCTGCTGGATTTCCTTTCACGCCTGAGGTGGTCGTGAATATTGAGATGGAGTCTTCTTGCAGGGATCCTGAAAACTCAGAAGTAAGTTTCTATTTATTTTTACACATTTATTGTGTCTGTACCTTATTTTGAACCCTTAGCAAAGTTTTTACCGTATTGCGTTCGTCCGCTACGAATTTTCGACGAGACCTCGGATTTAGTCCATATTAGGGGGTAAGTTGCTAATACTTAGGACTAAATGTTATAATTTTGTAACAATTTTTCTTGGTGAATTTTTTATTGTTGCGAAACCGCTATTTTGTCTGTAGTAAACTTACATACTAAGTAACAACATACATTTTTTGAAAAAGGATCTAAAAAAAAAACAACATCACATTTCTCATTGTACCGACAGTAAATTTTTCAGACAGAACTTATGCTAATTCCAATACGAATGAATAAGAAATATTTTTTCAGTAGCTGAAAGTTATGACTTTCAGCTACTTTTATGCTACTATTATGCTACTATTATGCTACTATTATGCATCAAAACGTTTCCACAGTAGCTCTTTGCTTCTATAAATTATATTTAAATGATTATTGATGTTTTCATTGACACGACAAAATCATGGTTATATTTGACAATTGAACGGAAATTGGAAACAGAATGACTTCACTTTTTGTATGTTATGTTGGTGCTCCTGTTGGCATTCAAAATATTCAATGAGTTAGTTTCCCATCAAATTGGCGTCCTCATGCAACGTTTCTAAATTGCACGTCAATTTTCGTTCACAACTTGAATCAGTTAGTTAATTAGTTTGGTTAGTATATAGGTGGGCGGGGGGCCCCGACAGGGGCACCCCCTGGCGCTCAGGCTATAAAGCCTATTGTGTCAAACCCTTAACAGTTCGCTCCTAGCAGTCGATTCGAGACCTCTTGATGAAGCCCAGGATGTCAACCACTGTTTGCATTGTGATTTCCTCGGATTCCATAAAATGGGCCCCAAGGGTTTGCTGCCTGAGCCTGGCTAGTGCCCGGCATTGGCTTAAGACAGTGCAAGGATGTCTCGTAATTTCTGCCGCATTTCCTGCACTGTTGTGCCCCGTGAGCATATGAATCATTAACCTTAGGTCTTTCTTGGGTAGCTTTAGGATTTTCCTGGCTCTGTCCATCCTGTACGTATAGCCCACGATGGCATTCGCCTGTCGACAACCTTGGTTTTGTTCCCAGTATTCCCCGTGCTTCTTTCAGACACAGTTCTTGATGGCTATCCCGATGCAGCAAAACGCTGTCCCAGTTCCGGTTCCGGGCCTATGTATTCACTTGTGCCGCTCTTCGCCAGCAGGTCCGCTTTTTCGTTGCCTTTGATCCCTGTGTGGCCTGTGCCACACACATATGCCTGTGTGGCATATGAGGGTAACGTTCTTCTTTTCTTTGCGTTCCTTTAATGCCTTTTCCCATTTCCAAACCGACTCTGATGTTACGTCCGGTTTTCCAACTGCAGTTAATATCGCTTGGCTGTCTGAGCAGATTGTAATCTGCCTGCCAGTATCGTTTTCCTCTATCAGTGTTCGCTAGCGCAGTGGAGGACGGTCTGAAAGACGGTGGCATGCTGACCAAGTGAGATCCCCATCCCCCTCCTTGCGCTGTCGAAGATTCCTGCTTCTGAAACCCCTTCTCCTTTGAAGCCATCTGTGTACCAGATTTCCCCTTGAAGAAGCGGATTACATCCCTGATGGGGATGAGGACGCGGAAAGCCCTGGTGAAGTTGAAGCGCTCTGTTATTTTATCTTGCCTCATTTCTAGAATTGGCAGTTAACTGATGTCACTTGGGAGCCTAGTGTTTTTGGTCCCCCAAGTCCATCTATCCGCTCTGGCCAGGCGGTCCATCGCCCGAGCCACCCCGGCAGTTATCGGAACGTGTAGGGCATTTTCACAGATCATGTATCTTACGCCACCGTGGGCGTAGTCCTCATTGCTTCGTCATTCCCCTCCCCCCTCCTTCATCCTGGCGTTTTCAATCATCGCAGTCTGTCCTGCATCATTTTGAGCTTGAGGGCCTTGGTTTAAGGACAGCGGAGTAGAGCCAGGCAATCATTTTAGGCCATAGACCCCATGTCAGGCTCTTCTGCAAATCCAAAATGTCGTGACGAAACTTCTGCATTGCGTCTCTAGGTGCTTCGGCCAGTTCAGTTTACTATCCAGGGCTGCTCTCAGATTTTTAACCTACTTGTGAGATCCTCATACCACAGAAGCCCCGAGTTATCGCACGAAAGCTCAACGATGCGCAGCGCTCACCTTTGGACCCATCAACGTTTCCAGTTGATCCCCCTTGATTAGGATTACAAAGACATCCGCGTATCCCCGAGTATAATAATGCCTGGCACGCCGCACCTTGAAGCCTCCCGGCAGATAACTCCCGAAGGGTGCCCACAGCATACCCCCTGTTCAAGTTGCTGCTCCAATTTTGTTACAACAGCATGGAGCGCAGTTTCTGCAGAGCAGCCCGCCTGAAAAGGCGTGCTGCCTTCTTTGCAGTGGTGAGGCGAAAAGCACCTCGTTCCTAAAATATCTTTCGACCAGCTTTTCTAACGTCTTCAAAATGAAAGACGTCAAACTGATCGACCTGAAGTCCTTAGCAGCAGAGTAGCCCTCCTTCCCAGGTTTGGGAATGAAGACCACTCTGCCGTCCTTCCATGTCGATGGCACGTTTTTAAGAGCAATACTCACCCTAAATAGTTTTATCAGTGGGAGGACGACGCAGTCCATGCTCTTTTTTTTTATTGGCTAGGCGTAATCCGCCCCGCTGATTTAAAGGGGCAGAAAGGCTATGCATGCCCTTGGTGCTCTTCCGCGTGGCCCCTTATATATGAAGCCACACCCTCCTAAGCCACTTATCCTTTCCTTGTACAACTAGAGTTCTTGTATTAGGACTATGCCTGTCTGCACCACTGCCATACGCCTGGTTAGAACTGCCATGGCGCCTTTGCTATGGTGCAAATTTATATGCATCATTGAGATTCCCATTGCAGCCATTGGTTGACTATTCTGGGCATCTCTGGATGCTTTTGGACCGCTTGCGGAGCCCTGTTGAGTCACCCGGAAGGAGGCCCTACTTGCCCCTTGATAGGATCTGTAATTTATAGCTGCGAGGGCCCTAATTGCATTTCAGGGAAATCTACAACCAGAATCCAGCCCGTCCCCGACAGTTAAATTTCCTGACTTTTGGAGTACAGTCGGTTTGCGGAACCTTTGGAAACAGTCCCCTCGATCGCCAAGTTTAGTCCCTCTTTGAGCCTAAACATTGGCGTCCTCTCCACCAGCCAATCCCTCGACCAGATATCGGCAGCCTGCGGCGACAACTCTTACCAGGACGTTGTTAGCCATCTGTGCATCTGTGCCTGTGCTTACAGAGCCTTTGACCGTTTCATGACCCTGTTCGGGGGAGTGTCTTTGGAGTCCTTCCTCCTGTTATCCGCTAATTGAAGCCTTGGCTGCTAATTGAGAGCTGCGCTTTGCGAGAGTTCAGTCATTTTATCTGCAGAGCCCTGCTTGTAGGGGGAGGATCTAAATACTAAGGGATTTGATCTGGTGCCCAAATGTCTACATTAGTGATGCCGTCCGAGACGAGGAAAAACTGACCAAGTGAGATCCCCATTCCCCTCCTTGCGCTGTCAAAGATTCCTGCTTCTGAAACCCCTTCCCCTTTGAAGCCATTTGTGTACCAGATTTCCCCTTGAAGAAGCGGATTACATCCCTGTTCGGGATGAGGACGCGAAAGCCCTGGTAAAGTTGAAGCGCTCTGTTATTTTATTTTGCCTCATTTCTAGAATTGGCAGTTAACTGTCACGCACCTCGTTCCTCGTGCCTCGTTCTCTCTGCTCTATTCTTCGTTTTGTCCCGTCTCGTTTTGCCTCGTCCCGTTTTGTTCTTTCCCATTCTCGCCTCGATTTTTCCAGCACTTCGTGACAGATGTGCTCTAGCGAAGCGAACAGCTCACAGGAGTGTTCTTCTGTCAATCTGACGCGCTAATGCTAATTAGCGCTCTTGAATAAATGGTTAAAGTCGAAATATTATTACATATTATACTTGTTTATCTATTATTGATTAATTTGATATCAAACACGACTATGTTTCGATTTTCTTAAAGATTCAAAATAACTCTAATAACATCTCACTTTTTCCTTATTCAATATTTATTTTGCCAATTATAAAAGTAAAACATAGAAAACAGAAAGGTAGAAAAGAGAAGTATATCTTCGAGTGACTTGGAGTTTTCTCAATTCAACACAATCTTAATTCTTAAAATATTTCAAAATAGGATATTTAGGTCACGTGGCGTCTAATTTCTATTATTGGGAAATAAAATATATTTATCGGGACATTCCAAAAACCGACTGCTTTGTATTTTCATGCATTATAATAAGTGCATACCTGCTTGTTGTAGATTCATACGTAAAATACCTTTCACCATTACATACTGTTGAAATTTTATAAAACTTGAACGCTTTCATATCAGTAACAAGATCAGAACACAATCTATTTTTTAATTGACCCTTACGAAATTTATGTATGTATGTATGTATATTTGTATACATGTATATTAGTACACTGAAACCCCGGTTTCAGTCCCCCCGGTTTCGACCTTCCTAGAACGGCTGGCCCTTGCAGTTTCTCCGACGCGCAGGGCGAGAGACGGTGTTCAACCAAGCGTGAAATACCAGCAGCGTATAGACAAAGGCGCAGTGCGCTGGTACTCATATTCTTACTCACGTTCGGAGATTGCGCAATATTAGGAAATGGTTCTTACAGCCCTGACTACGTTTGGATCCCCCCGATTTGGGACCAAAACAATTTGAGGACAACACCCTGGACTTAAACCGAGGTTTCAGTGGATATATGTATTTTTACTTATTTTTTCACACTGTAAAATTTAGAGTACATTTTTACATTAAAAATATAAAATACGAGATGTTTTTGGCGGTGTCGAAGTAAAAAATGTCACTGTTGAACAAGCGACACGTAAATTTTGAGACAAACTTGACGATCCAATTACAATTTGTCGATGAATCCTAGGTGATTTATATTAATTTAACTAGATTCTACAATCGTTTTTCAACATAACTTGTGATTTTCATATTTTTATCTTTTAAGATATACAAATGACAAACTTTGAAATGTGTAAAAATGTAAAATGGACACTCTATTACGATGAAATTTCGCATATGTACATCAGAGGTGAATTTAACATGGGCATTATAAGTGAACGGACCACGGATTCGGATTCAGCGGCTCGGAATCCATAGAAATTGACTAGTCTAGTCCGCTCCTACCTACCTACCTCCACTCCTACTTTTTTGTGAGGCTTTGTTATGAATTTATTAATTTGAAATTATTTTAAAATTGACAAATGATTTATTACTTAGAATCGTCTTTCAAAATCAATTATAATTGAATTTTTAATAATCGAAGTACAGTACAATTTTTAATATCTTTAACTACTTAATATTTACAGTTGATCAAGTCAAAAAGTTTTTTATCAAAAAATTTCAATTTCAAACGCTTTTAGTTTTTAATTGTTCAAGTCTTCAAAACTGAATTTTTGAATTCTTCACATCGAAAATGTACGCTTAACAATGAAGACCTAAAATGGACAAATTTTGAAGTAAAAGATTTTCAAATTACGCATTGTAAACTGAATGATTTCATAATTGAAAAAGTTAACAATTTAACTTAACATTTGAAAAATAGTTGAAATGAAACTTATTTCAAATTGGACTATATCACTATATCGATATTTTAAGGGGCTTCGTTATTATCTTCTGGCAGAAGAACTCCTTAGTTCACGTCCCGCAGACGAAAGTCCTTCTGTTCCCCAGAGCAGCCACACCTCGCGATACGGTCCCTCTAATGTCGTCACAAAAACTCGGTGACCCACGAATTTGGAAGGCAGTAGCTCCGCAGGTAAAATCTCAACATATTCCAATAAAGATTACACGAATCTGATAAGTTTTCTGAATAAAATGATATTTTTCAAATTTTTGTAACACAATTTTGTTCAGAGCAGTTGAATGAAATACGAGGAAAAATGCTGTAGTTAGGCCCGTTGCTCAGAAACCTGTACTTTCACATGATTTTAATTTGAAAAATATTTTAAAATGTCGTTTCTGCAAGAATTTTTGTTAAAGGTCTTTATTTGGGATTTGAATGGAGCTCCGAATAATTTTTTTTTACAAAAATTAAAAAAAACCTAATTTTATTCTAAAAACATAACAGATTTGTGCAATCTTTATTAAAATCTGCTAAGATTTTTCCCTGTAGAGCTACTGCCTTCCAAAGTTGATGTTCGCCGATTTTTGCGGCGATATTATATTTTCATCTCCCCAGGTCTCTCGTCCGATTAGACCCTAAAGCATTCCCACCAGCTGCAAGGTCACGTGATCCCCAGGGAGAGACAGCTTTAGAATAGAAATCTCCGACTTATATGATTCTGCTAGATTTGGTCCATAAGACACAATTTTTATTGAAAAGTTCATATTTTCTACACAAGGTGGCAAAAAATTCTTATATTTTGAAAAACGAAGCGGAATTAATACAAATTTAACATATTTCAAGGGCATTAAAAAATCTTGAATTTTACTCATTGCACGTTCCTCCTTGGAATTTTTTAACTTCTAATTGGAATCATAGAAATATTGTTTGTACTTGCCCTTATGAATTTTCTCACGCTATTTCAAAGTAAAAGTGTATTTCAATTTTTTAGAGCCGTTGTTTGGTGACTGGACGTCAAAATGTTGTTATAAATCACAATGCGAGCCAAAACCTAACTGCCAAAATAGAAGGTGATTTACAAGATTTATCTAGCTAAGAATTGTCTAACGGATTACAAAATTCTTATCAAGCTAATCAATCCAGAAATCACCCCCCGCATCGTTTGATTGCGGCCATGTATCAATTCGACTTGTCGGTACTTTGCTCACTTAGAAAGTTTATGTTTGAAAGTAAATATCCTTCATTGTCATTAGGGTTTGGAGATTCTAAAGTTGATAAATTTAATCATATTGTTTTTCGTCATAAAGAAAAGTGTATTCACATACAAATTGAAAATGTTGAAAAACGTTATATAGAAGATGATATTAGTTATGATAGATTATTTACTAAAGAAAGTCGACATTTTTCTATTAACACTTACTTTAATAGTTTTGTTAAGCACGTAATCTCTCCAGTAGATAGTTTGAATACTATAGAATATCTGATTATCTATGCTAATTCAGGCTTGGATTTGACAGAAGAAATGAGATTAAAACAAGGGCGAACTAAAAATTGCTATCCTTTTAAATTTGATAGCATAGTGAATTCTGATATTTTAAATGACTTTTTGTTTACAAATGATAGTACAAAAAAGCCAGGCTTTTATAATTTTCACAAGACAAAAAAACAAGAGAAGAATTTTTAAAGCGATTACAATTTTCGTCTACTGTGCAAAAAGTGATAACAGAAAGACAATTGTCTCAGAGATCTGAAAAAGAAATAAAAGAAGAGTTTTTTGATGAATTAGTATTTGCAGTAAATCAGCCTAATAGACAAGAACTGAACAGCATTATTAAAAATGAAATGAGCAAAAGTAGTAAATTTCAATACGATTATACATTATTACGCGAGGAAGTACTACGTGATTTGACAGATGTAGAAAAGCATAAAAAACTTGGAAAGTCAGTCAATTATATACCTGAAATAATTTATGAATTCAGTTTTTGAATACTTCTCTTGCATGACATGTTTTTGCTTTAACACATGCTTTCCATAAATTTTAAAGGAAAGAGCAACGGTATATCTAATGACATTACTATCAATTACAGAAATAGAATTACTTGCGTAAAGGCTCATGCAGCAGACAGCAACATTGGTTATACTCTGTTATTTTCCTCAGGGCAAGCTAAGGAGAAGAATACGTTTTCTGTTAATAACCAATTTACTCTTTTTAATGAATATTTGGAGAAGAATATAAGATATTTTATTATATAGGGGAAAGTCGGGTAGCCCCGGACATCGGGTAGCCCCGGACACTCATGACTTTCAAGAAACTGTACTATCTTCGGAGATAAATCTTCATTTTTATCTTTCAGAATTGTCTTGAAGTGTAATTTTGAAAATATGGACTGATACCTCTCATTAGCTTAAAAAATAATCCGGTCTAAATATTTCGTCTATAGGAAACAAGTGCATTTTGTGAAATATAAACCAACTTTATGATCAAATATTTGCATAACTAAAAAAAAATGTTAGATTTATTTTCATTGGAATACATAAATTCACTTTTGTACTATGTGACCCGCAATTTTTGTTTAATTATTTCTCGTATTTTCTTATTTATAGCAGTTTTACTGAAAAATGTCATAGTCGGGTAGCCCCGGATATTTCGAGGTGGGTACCTCCGGACAGATTTTTTCATGCTTGATTTCATTTGTTTTCTGTCAAAAATTGTCAAATGATAGATGGGCACTATTAACCTAAATGAATTAAGACTGTAATAACCTACGTCTGTACTGATTTTTTTACTTTCCGTGAGTATTTGTGTTCTGTTGAAAGATTCTTGTAGTTTTAAAGTAATGTTTTTAATAAAATTATACTTGCTCCTTTCAGAAATGCCTAAATTTAAAGATAAATCTACGAATCGCGGGGAATGGACGAAAGAGAGTATATGTTTCAGTATATACAGTTTTGCAGTTTTAATTTTAGAAATACATTTTTCGTTGATTAAGTACGATAAAAAGGCCAAATATTACGAAAATCTCGGTGTCCGGGGCTACCCGACAGTATTTTTTCTTAACCCATTTTAGGCCTCATTTCAATTGCCTTTTTTTCTTTTATAGCAAGTTTGTTTCTTATATGTACATCTAATTGCAAATTGTTGCTAGAAGCCCTGACATTATAACTAACCTTTTATATTAATATTTTGATCACTATCAGCTAATAACTTAGCTGATAGTGCAAAAAAGTTAATCCAAAGCTTAGTCCAAAAAAGCTCAAGTGTCCGGTACTACCCGACTCTCCTCTACACTAATGCAGACGTAGATCTTACAGACGAAAATAAGTGAAATAAGGGACGTTCTAAGGATTTTTATCCTTTAAAATTCCGTAGTATCGATATTCAAAAGAAAAAGTACAAGATTTTTAGAAATTGTTCGTGTATAAATGAGAATGGTCTTCATCAATTTGCACAGGAAGAAACAACACGAACAAAACTTTTAAGTCTGTTAAAGCTTCTACCTTCTTTGTAAAAAGAGAAAAAAGAAGGAAGACTTTCGGATGAGAATGAAAGAGAAAAAAAAAGAAGTTTTTAAATAAACTAATATTTGAAGTTAATCAACCCAATACGACAGGATTGTGTAGCGTTATTAGAAATCGAATAAAAAGCGATAAAGAGTCTAATAAAGTTCGAAGAATTACATGAAATAGCCTTACGTTGGTCAGCGTCTTATGAAATTGGTCCTGTCACACGGAGAATAATGAATAAGATTTTTGAAGATATAAAATATAATAGACCGACTTATCAGAAAATTCGAAATAAAAAGATGAATGAAGAAATTAAATTTGCTAAAATTGTGGTTGGTAGACAAGAAACATTCGCATTTGACCAGTTCTTAGATTTTTTAATTAAAGAACAAAGAATAGAAATTTTCAAAAGCAAAGGAGTAAATTTATTTTATATGTCCAGTATATTAGGTCGAGCAGGATATAATGCTGTAAAATCTTTCAAAGATTTTTATAATCTTTGGTTTGATGAAGAAGGAAATAAAACAAAATATTTAAAAACTTTGGAAGAAAAAGGAATAAATCTATGTAGTATAACCAGTATGTGAAATGGAGCAAGGTCTAATGCTGCACAAGCTTTCAAAGATTTATATAATCTTTGGTTTGATGAGGAAGGAAACAAAACGCAATATTTAGAAACTCTAGAAAAAGAAGGAGTAAAAATATCTAATATGTCAAGTGCTTTACATAGAGCAGGAGTCGATGCTTCTAAGGCTTTCAAAGATTTGTATGATCTTTGGTTTGATAAGCGAGGGAATAAAACTCAGTATTCAAAAACTCTAGAAGAAAAAGGAATAAATTTAATGAATCTGTCCATTATTTTGAACAGAGCAGGAGTTAATGCTTCAAAAGCTTTAAAATACTTACACGATATTTGGTTTGATGTATAGAAGGGAATGAAACAAATTATTCGAAAACTTTAAAAGAAAAAGGAATGACTTTAAGAAAAATGTCCAGTATTCTGAATGGAGCAGGAGCTACCGCTGTAAAAGCTTTCAAAGCGTTGTATAATACTTTTTTCGATGCGCAAGAAAATAACAAACGGCATTTAAGGGCATGTGACACAGTCAAATTCCTACATTACCGACCTCTTTTTTCGGTGCACCAAATTTTTTTTTGAACCATAGAACTTTTTTTCAAAATGAGGTATCGGACTGAAAGTTTGGAAATGCATCAGAAGACAATAACCTACGTTTATGTACTTCATTTGAGTCGGAATTTTGCACAAAATGATTTCCGAAGAAATTAAAACTGGGAGCTAATCGAGAAATTTTTTAAACCATAGAACTTTTTTTATAAGCAAAATATCGGCCTAAAACTTTGAGGAATGCAAGAGACGGCAGTAAAGTACGTTTATGTTCGTCATTAAAGTATAATTGATGTAAAAAAAAAAAATTCCTGCTAAATGTTGATTGGCGAACCTGTGTGCGTCGGAGCTTCGGAAATAATTTTTTGCAAAATTCCGACTCAAATAAAGTACATAAACGTAAATTATTGTCTTCTGATGCAATTTCCAAACTTTCAGTCTGATACTTTATTTTGAAAAAAAGTTCTATGGTTAAAAAAAAAATTGGTACACCGAAATAAAGAGGTCGGTAATATAGGAATTTTAATTTGTCACATGCCCTTAAAATAATTTTTTATTTTTTATTGGCTTTGAATAACATGAAAATATCTCAAAGTGACTCACTGCTTTTTATTTCAGGATAAATTAAATTTTGTTGTCCGAATTATATGAAAATTTTCTTTTCATTGTGCCTGAATTTGTGTCTCTATAGCGAGAGATCCATCAAAAATTTTCAAAATAAATTTCTTATTATCTAAATTTGAGTGTCGTTTAGGCAAAGTACAAAAAAATTTCAAATAGATTTCTCGCTATACAGACACAAATTAATATACAATAGAAAACATTTTCATATAATTTAGACACCTAAAATTAATTTTATGCTGAAATAAAAAGCAATATTTCACTTCAAGATATTTTCTTGTAATTCAACATCAATAAAAATTATTTTAATTTCAATAATCTTCATATATTATTGTTGCAATATATTAAAAATATATTCCCGTCAACATTTAGCATACATTTCATTGTCAGATCGTCAGAAAATTACTGTAATTCTAATAAAATAACGAAAAAGTAGATTTTTTACGATATTTGCAAAGTGGTTTAGGCAGGGTAAATAGTATATTTTTTCAACATCAGTACAAAAAGTAGGACTTTGTCATGCCTGTAAGAGTGGATCGCAAGATAACTCAGAAATATTGAGGATAGGTTGTCGTAGTTCGATCTCTCTGACGTCATTTAATTTCCTCCCTTTCCTTCCCAGAGGGAGACAATAGAGCGAAATCATCCAATCAGAAACTGCGAATCGTCGGAACGCGAACTGCGCATGTGCCACAGTTGTTTTTCCCCGATTGCTCTAAAATCAACTATTTTGTTTCCACTCTACAAACATAGGAAAATCGCCATTTTCATGCAGGTGTTGGAAAAAATGATTTTAATAGCATTATCGCTATAAAGGTATAAATTGACATGCTCCAAACTATTTTTACTGATAAGTTAGACCCCACAGCAAAATTTTGTAATAGTTGTAATATTTAGTTTTGTAACAAAACTCGTGTTTATATACACCTAACATACTTAGTGCTTCAGGAGATCTGTCTGATACTAGATTTTATCCCCATTGCGATATTATTCTAAAACAGTGTTCCGGTGGGAACAAAATTCGTTCTCGTTTTATTTTTCTGTGAAATTCTGGTTAACAGCTCTTAAATGTATTATATAAATAAGTAATCTACTGAAAACGCAATTTACGATAAGTATTTTACTTGCATCATTTTATCTTGTGTAAAACATAAATTTTTCAAAGGCCCTAGTCTTTAAAGAGAACAGGTTTTCCAAATTTACGCAGGAAATTATTAAAAGTTTCGTCGGTCAGCTTTGTTATGGGTTCAAATTTCAACTCAAGAATCTTTTTGGAAGCATTCGATAACGTGTAGTGTCGCAGAAGAGATAGTTCTTCTCAAAAATACATTTAAAAATTCTGTCAGTTTTTTCCACGTGCTTATTTTTCAATATTTTTCAATGTTTTTGAATATTTTTTACGTGTAGTGGGCATTTCTACTACTGAAAACGCAATTTACGATGAGTATTTTACTTATAGCATTTTATCTTGTGTAAAACATAAATTTTTCAAAGGCCCTAGTCTTGAAAGAGAACAGGTTTTCCAAATTTACGCAGGAAATTATAAAAAGTTTCGTCGGTCAGCCTTGTTACGGTTTCAAATTTCAACTCAAGAAATCTTTTGAAAGCAGTCGATAACGTGCAGTGTAACAGGAGAGATTGTTCCTCTAAAAATACATTTACAAATTCTGTCAGTTTTTTCCACGCGCTTATTTTCCAATATTATTCAGTGTTTTTAAATATTTTTCACGTATAGTGAGCATTTTTCCTACTGAAAACGCAATATACGATGAGTATTTACTCGTAGTATTTTATCTTTTTCCATCTTAGAGACCAAACTGCAGGAGACTGGTGCACTCCTCAGTGTACAACACAAACCGATTATAACTCGTATGGTTCTGGCTTTGTATTCATACTTTTCTTCATAAGACCGAAGTTTAGTGGGACTGAAGTTATGAATGGATACTCTACTTTATGACGATTAAGCTGCTTAATTTGGACATGATTTTATACTTATGGAATAAATCTCTCGCAACAAGTTGAAGTTGGGTGTATACTTTTAACAATGGATAATACAAATAATAATGTAGCCTCGGATAGGATTGACACTTCTGTTGACGAAAGGCATGTACTCGGAAAAGTTTCAGGCGATGAAAGGAGATTGGGTGTTTGGAACGCTAGAGGTGTAAATGATCTTAAGGAAAAAGAATTGCGGGATACAAAGCGTGTAAGGAAGCTAGATATTTTATGTGTACCGAAAACAAAAAAGAAGGAATGTGAAGTAAGAAACATAGAGAACGGACTCGAACTTTGGTCAGGAGTAGATAATGATTCATATGTGACGTGCCACGCAAAAAGGGGAATAACGCGGGAAAAATCGAAAATCCGTTTATTGTCTCCATTGATATTTTTTGAGTTGCTCTATCCAGAACAAAAATCAGAAAAAATTTTCAAGCATTATTTCCTATAAAAAAAAACAGCTTTCCAGGCGGCCGTAAATGGCGCATTTCTCAGTGACACTGGACTTCTACCGCTCGCCCTGTAAAATTCTATTTTTCCGCGTTAGTCTCCTTTTGTCGTGGCACGTCACATATGGTAGCCAAGGAGTCGGCCTGATTATGAATGAAAGAGCAAAATAACATGTCAAAAAGTATGAATGTGTATCGCATAGATTACTATGGGTTAGAATGAAAGTGGGAATCAGAAGTCTATTATAGCATGCTACGCTCCAGTTGATGGTGACAAGAGGGGTGTCAAAGATACCTTTTAGGACTCGTTAAATGATGCATTAGAGACT
>JAUMHM010038904.1:0-15664 GCA_032362435.1 Melikaiella ostensackeni
AGTACAATCCCAGCAAACACGTATCGTTCTATAGATGAAGCCAACGCTATGGCATTCAACGCGCACCAATTCGAAAGGGCACTAAAAATATCTATCCGTATTCGGATAGACCAGGATAGACGCTCCTTTTGAAGTTAAAGAAATAAATGTCTGTTTTTGTGTCCCGAATAGGTCCCGGATAAACCTGGATAGATGACCGTTTTGACTTAGACAGAATTCATTTCTGGCTCCGCGGCCCGGATAGATTCCGGATAGACCCGGATGGATGGTCAATTTGGACGTTGCTAAAATAAACGATTAGTCTGATGTCCCTAATAGAACCCTGATAAATTCGTTTGATTTCCGGATTGGAAAAATTAGCCGTATAGAGCTTCTACAAACCCGTATACAAAACTTATCCGGTTTCTACCTGGTCGTATCTGGTTTCTATCGGATCCTATCTGGCATTTCAAGCAGGGTAGGTGACTAAGATTTTTCTGAAAATAGGTTTATTGCATAAAAAATGCATAAAAATATATGTAATACAGTAACGTGCTGAGACTACAAGCAGGTCAAAAATGTAAATAATTTATGTTTTTATTCTTTTTGAACAATCTTAAAATCTATGAAAATAGTTCCAAAAATCTGATAGAATCATACATGTTTTTGGTCAATATATGTGGTATATTGTAAATTAAGTTGACTCATCTGCATGTAAACACGATATCAACGAAGCTATAAACTTATAAATCGTGAATTAATTTTTACGGAAAAAAGTTAGTAATATATGTATAATTGTATAGGTGTGTACTTTTGGATACGCTGTTTTGTCCCCATAATATATGGTATAAACATGAAGCACATAACATATTAAAGTAAAACCTTATTTTTTGTATTTCATTTAATAAAAATATTTATTAAAAAAAGTGAAATGTCACAAAAAAGTTCTTTGCTGAAATGCATTTTGTTTGATTTGAATGAATTCTTTTCGAATACAATCAAATTTATTTGTATTAAACCAGATTTATTTGAAACTTAAAAATTACAAGTTGTAAACCGTGTTTCAAACAGAGATAAAACTTCATCGTTGTGAAGTTGGCACCCCAACTTTGAAATATCCAATTTTTGATTGTTGTAACAGTTTGTCGGTCTTTTGTCGATTCCTGTTGGTTATTGGTCATCTTTCGATGTTTGTCGGTCAAAATTGTAAAATTCATAGATATTTCAAGTTTGGGGTGCCAACTTCACACTAGCACCAAAGATATGTTTGCTACGTTTGCTAGCATTCTAATTTTTAATATTTTCCAAAAATTCTTTGCGGAATCGTTTGTCAGTCGATTGCCGTTATTTGTTGGTCGACTTTCGACGTTTGTTAGTCAAAATTAAAAAAGATATCGACTTTTGAAAAATAGCTTGCACCCGAAACAAGTTTCACGGCGTAAATATTTCCGCGCATGCGGCCTCCTCGGTGAGTCGGCGTACTCACGTACTTGCAATTGGGGCGAAAATTTAAAAAGCAAAGAATGACAGAAATACGACAAAAAGATTGTAACGACGAAATACTTCGTACAAAACATGAAAGAGATTTAAAATTAACTAAATAATCATCTATATGTAACGTCACGACTCCGCCCTACTCTCTTATATTGTTGTACTGTCTACAAAAAATTATTACATGTTAAAAAATGTTACTTAACATTTATAGCAACCTCTCTCCTCCCCCCTTCCCATAAACCCATCGTAGAAGGACCCTTTGATAACTTGAGCCCTTCAAAGGAAATCTAAATGTGACCTGTCGCGAAGATAGGGACCTTAGTCGGAAAAAATCGATTTTCGGGATTTTTCACTATTAAATATTTATTAAGTTGCTCTTTCTAATGAATAAAACGAAAAAATTCCAAAAAATATTTCTGCGTTACAATTAAGCGACATAGTCAGGGCCGGCGGAACAGATCTTGTCTGTCTCTTTCGCTCATTAGGAGGTGGCAATATAAACAAATGAGAGTGAGCGAAACACTGGACATAGTCATAGTCATAGTCTCTCAAGACTTTTTTCAAAACAGAATAGTAATAAAATAACGAAATGCTCGGACTTCTGGCGAGTTCCCAGACAGTTTTACTTAAAAATTCCCTAAGAAGATGCAAGTCCTCGGCAATAAAATATCTAACGAAAACCATTTTTGAGAATCTTCTTTCTCTGGTCAGACAGTTTTAATCACTTGAGTCCCCGCAGCAACTCCGAGCGGTAGGGGTCGAGGCACTTTTAATCTCAAGTGGGTGCGGATGGACCCTCGGAGGCCTCGAATGTCCGGGACCTACTTCCCAAAAAACAGATCTTGACTAGTCCTTGAAGAAAGAGCTCTGGGATTAGCCATACAACCTTGTGTATAAAAACTCAGGTATCGCGAACTCTGTGTTGGTCTCGATTTTACCGGCCGGACTTGAAAGATATTTGCGCGTTCCATTTTCGAATAAACCTGTAAAGATAGGCAAGTGAAAAAATGGGAAAAGTCTTATTTCTTTTGGTATAACTTGGTAGTTTATTACAACTTTTATGTAGTGAATATAAGTCAAAAACGTCTAAGTTTTTCGGATACAAAAATGTTATAAGGCTGATCCCTGAGCGGAGAGAGAAGAGGCGACTCCTCAATTCAAAGAATAGTCAAGATCTGATCTTGAAAAATTCGGCCTTGGATCTCCGAGGCCTCCGAGGGTCCAGAGCAGCTTCTAAGTTCTACTTTCGGGGTTAAATTTCAATCATTTAGAATTTTGGGTCCTCCCTTTAGAGGAGGGTCTCTTATCTAGGGAAAACCAATCAGAATCAGAACGAACACGTGCTCTCCTTCTAGGCGCTTCTGGTGTTTTCTTGGAATTCTTCTTTGCTCTTATCTACCCCCGGGGTCGTGGTCCTCCTCACCTACTTGAAATTTGAAGAGCCTCGGCCCTTCACGTTTGGGTTTGCTGCGACATTACAGGCGATCGTAAATGTCTGGCCAGCGACAGGAGGATCTCATAAACCTTTTAAAAAAAGATTTTGTTATATATTTTTATTGCCGAAGGCTTGCATGTACTTAGATAAATTTCATGAGAAACTATCTCGGAACTTGTCAGAGATTCGAACAGTTGTTACTTTATTACTATTCTAGTTTTGAAAAATCGTGAGAAACTATTAAAATTTTTCTTGAAAAACCTTTAAGTTTGTTTTTTGAGATCCTTCCTCCCTCTCAAAAGACTAATTAAATTGTATTTTTATGACCATACAAATGCTTGAATTGTACAAAACGTGACAGAATCTAAAAGGGGTTAAAGGTTGCACGTCTGTTTTAGTCAAGATTTTATATAATTCAAAAGGGCTTCTTAGAAAATCTGTCTCATTAATTACTCTTTCCGTTTTTTTTCTGGTTCTTCTCTCATTTTGTCTCTTTTTCTTCCTTAATAAAATAAAAGTATCATTATTTAATATTTCATATGAAAATATTTAGTTTTGAAATTTCGCGGTATTATTTTGATGGTAAAACAATTCTCCGTTTTTATCATCTGTAAAAAGGGTTGCGTACTAAGCACTTCCGCAAATTTTAGATGAGCGCAGGTGCGCTGTCATTACAACGACCCAGGTATCGCGACCTCTGCGTTTGTCGCGATTTTATCGGCCGGACTTGTAAGATACTTTTGCGCGGTCCGTTTTTAAATAAACCTTTAAGGATAGGCAAGTGAAAAGAAGAGGATACAGCTTTTAGTATCCAATTTAACAATTTATTGAAACAATTTGAATACATGAATTGATACAAGGTTTTGGTTTTGATTTATGAGAATAAAATTTAAAAGACTAATCCCAGAGCGGTGAGAGAAGAGGTGACTTCTCAAATCAAGGAATAGTCGGAATCTTACTTTGAAAAATTCGGTCTTGGACCTCCGAGGTTTCCGAAGGTACAGAGCAAGGGTTCCAACCTCTTAGTTCTACTTTTGGGGGTATATTTTAACCAGTTAGAATTTTGAGTGCTCCCTTTAGAGGAGGGTCTCTAATCTAGGAAAAACCAATGAGAATCAGAGTGAAAACGTGCTCTCCTTCATGGCGTTTCTCGTATTTTCTTGAAATTCCTCACTGCTCTTATCTATCCTCGGGGTCGCGGTCTTCTACGCTCACTTAAAATTTGAAGCGCCTCAGCCCTTCACGCTTGGGGTTACTGCAACATCACAGGCAATCGTAACTGTCTGACCAGGGACAGGAGGGTTTCAAATGTGATTTTATTATACGTTACTATTGCCGAGGGCTTACATGTACTTAGATCAATTTCATGAGAAAATGTCTCGGAACTCGTCAGAGATCCGAACAGTTGTTATTTTAATACAGTTCTGATTTCGAAAAGATCATGAGAAAATATTAAAATTCTCTTGAAAAACCTTTTAATTTTTGAGGACCTTCCTTGTTTTCAAAAGACTAGTTAAATTTCATTTTTTTTTGACCATATAAATGTTTGAATTGTACATAACATGACATTTTTGAATTTTAAGGTGGGCGTTTACCAGAGACAGAATTTAAGATAGGTTAAAGTTTACGCGTCTTTTTTTGTCAAGATTTTATAATTCAAATATACTTTTTAGAAAAGCCTATCTCGTTAATTACTCTTTCTGTGGAAATATCTAATAAAACCTTATACGCTATTTTAATTCAAGTGCATACTTTTGCTGAGAAGAAAAACAGATTTTTCTGGTACTTTTGTCAGTTTGTCCCGCTTTTTGTCTCTTTTTCTGCCTTAATAGAATAAAAGGATCTTTATTTAATCATTCATAATATTTATTTATTTTTCAGATTTCGCGGTATAATTTTTATGGTAAAACAGTTCTCAGCTTTTAACATCTGGGAAAAGGGTTGAGTACTAAGGATTTCCGCAAGTTTTAGATGAGCGTAGGTGCGCGTTCATCACAGTGGGCGCGATACGCGGAAGCTCGCATTCGATCAATTTAATCGAATCCCAATAGGCGCGAACTTTCAAACAAGCTCTATTAAAGTATATAAGGCGTTACCATATAATTGAGAAAAAACATTGGGGAAAGTGCGTAAATACTATTTAGGAAATATGGCATTATATTGAGTTTTAGAAGTAAATTTAAGAACTCTTCGTTGTGAATTTAGTTTAGACAAGGTTGTCCATTGAGCCCAACACTTTTTACAGTATTGATAGCGAATATAAAGGAGGAGAAAGTATTGAAGAGTGATGGAAGCGTCTCAGCTAAGGAATGCGTGAAAGAGAAAGAAAGTGGGAGGATAAAGGCAGATGAGTGGAGGTCGGAGAATATTTCAAAATAGTTGGGATAGCAGAGGAGGTAGTGAGAGAAAAGCATGGGGAAGAAAAAATGATTAATGACATGACAAAGAAAAAGACAGGGAAAGACAGAATCAAAGAAGGGTAGAAAAAATCAGAGAGTCAAAGTACAATGAAAAGTACAACGGAATCAGACTAGAAGGAAGAGTTAAATACTTAAGAGAGAAGGAGGGAAGAGGATGTCATAAAATAATAGTCTGAGCAAGGTGTGAAAATATGAAAGTGCGAATCGGTATTGGATAAATGAGGGAGAAGGGAATTTTGTTTTGTGTGATCTGCAAATAGCCATGGTAAAACATTGGCTTGAGGCTTGCAAGGGTATGGTGGAAGAAGAAATGTCATTAGAAAGGGTACTGCATAAAATTGGGGATAAAGAGGCAGTGGCATGGTGGAGGAAATTAGTAGAAGCTAAGAAGGATAAGGAAAGGAGTTAAGAATAATATTTAAATAAACACTGTAAAAACTGGAAATAGATTAACTTAAATTAGGATTGAAAGAAATAGCATAAGACCAGAGGAATGACAAGGCAATGCGAGTGAAGTGAGAGTATCGACGAACGAAAAAGCAAGCGACGTTCCAATTGTCAGAGTAGCAAGCGAAGCGAAAACAGCGAACGAAACAAAATAGCGAGCGAAGTAAAAATGTTGAGCGATTCGAGCGAAAACATCGATGCGAGCGACGCAGGCACGAAAGTCTGCGAAGGGAAATTTTTAATGTATGTAATTAAGTTAATATAAGTTATATATAAGAGTTTAAGCAGTTTATGTATAGCTTAAGAAAGATTTTATTAAAATCATGTAAATCCTTATTTTTGACCTAGGGCCGAATCAGACTCTTTCATACATAAATTTCATCGAGAGTTTATCGGGCAGTGCCGAAGAAGTCAGAGAAAGAAAGGGGAATATTGAGAAGGGATACGTCATTAGCTGCTAATTTAGCCACCACGTCCGCCGCTTCATTTCCTGGAATAACCTTGTGTCTAGGGATCCATACTAAGGATTGTCTTGTCTAACATCACTAAACGATTTTTGATAATAAAGAACAAGTAAGAGTTTATGGAACCAGGTCATTTAGTTGAGACGCTTTGCAGGACACTTTGTGAATCCGGGAAAATTACTGTTTTGGAGAACCGGTTTTGAGTACTGTAATCTAGTGCATAGAGTATATCTATGGATTTAGTCGAGAAAATAGAGGCAAAATTTGATAGTTTCCACCTTCGAATAAGTTGGGCATCTGGGCATACCTGAGCACAACCAGTTATTGATTCAGTTATTGATTTTAAACCGACTATATAAAAATGGGTGTAGTCTTGGAACTCATTTTCCACCAGGTCTCCAAATTGCTGTATAGAGGAGGGGCCTTTTTTTGGACTAGTCTGCCTAGTACTGTATTAACATAAGAAGAGAGTAGGAGGTCCTCGTATGGAAATTCAGGTGTCTCTTAGAACTTTTATGATGTTCAATATTTTCCTAATCTTATCGCATAAGTATAAAAAGTAAAATTAAAGAAAAAAATCTGAAGTCGAGAATAATAGCGAGATATATAACATGCAGGGAGGTGGAAATTAAAATGTCGTTCAGTGATGGGGTATATGCTGGATTAAAGGTACCAAGGAAGTCTTTATTCTAAAAAGTCCGCAAGTGCATTAAGGCATTGTTGGAGTGGTTAAATACAGACTGCAGGATCAGAAGATCGACAAACAATAGCAACGTCATCCGCAAATTCGACGATACTGCAAATCTTAGGGATAAATAGGCGAATTCTTCCGGTGTAAATATAGTAATTTATCGGGCTGAGGATACAGCCTTGTGGAAAGCCAACTGTGCTGCTTGTAGGGCTCACCAGTTCACCATTGATTCTGAATTAGACGTTTTTGCAAGATAACGAATTGTGTACAAATCTGTCCAATTGCCAGGGGATACCGATTTTTTTAAAGTCTTCAATTAGAATTTGGTGGATGACGCTAGGAAAGCACCTTTCAGATCCAGGAATAGGCCTGCAACAATCATGCCACTGGCAAAACACGAAAGAATTTCGGTTGACAAGATAGCGAGATTATCAGCGCAGGATCTTCTCTTCATGAAACCAACCTGAGCGGGAGACAAGATCCCAGCAAAAAAAAAGCATTAATACGGATTGAGGATGATAACATGTTTTGAATGCGTGTGAATCCAGTTTTCTGATTCGTTTAGACGAATTGAGACGCATTTGGATTGATTGAGACAGCGCGAATTGAATGCGTGTGAATGTATCTGAATGCGTGGTCAAGGTGAATTCGAAAAAAATTAATGAAAAGTGCATGCGTTGAGACTCGAACCAGCGATCCCTCGTGTATCAGTCCAAAGTATCCCCACTGAGCTACGGGACTATTTACTAAACATTTACAATAAATGCTTTATGCCCCGCACGTTGGTTGTCCTGTTATGGATTAAACTGTATAAAATCAATACTTGCTGAAATTCGCCGTCATGAATTGGAGCGAATTCGAGTGTGCCTTTTACTCTCACGAATTGAGACGCATTGACCAATGTTGAAGTGTTGGCGTGCTGATGCATTGACGTGAATTCGCTGACTTCAAACTTATGCGCCGTATTTGTACGTATAGAAAGATTCAAAATTGAAATACCCGCTTCGCGAATTTACACGCATTGACACACTGGTCCAATGCGTCATTGTCGCAAAGCGGTATTCACGAGGTGTCTTAGTCTTTTCAATTCAATGCGTATCAATTCTTTCTTTTTTGCTGGCATGGTTGTGTTCCACATACCATGAAAGTCTATTGTAAATTAGCTTTCACATCACCTTTAATGATCATGAAGCCAAAGAGATTGGTCAAAATTTGCCAAGAGTTGATTTAGGAACGAAATAAATAAGAAAGTCATTCCAAGAGTTTGGAAAAGAACTAGATGGTTCATTTTCCGTGAAAATGCATTTTTGTGTCCCAGCTGGATATTTTGCACTGAAATTTAAATAAACTTTTCGAGTATTTTTTTTTTCGATAAAATATATACTTCCAAGCTATCGATTCCATTAATACTGGTAATAAAATTCATTGTTGTGTATAAGCAAAAATGTGATCTGTTAAAAATTCAGGTAAGTATGTTTATTATCTGTAAGCCTCCTGTCAAATTAACGACCGCTCTTTATAATAACTTAAAAGCAGTCAATATCTCAAGCTATAAGATTAGGTGTGTGCTTTCATCTCCTGAGTGCGCTTAACCTAACTTTATGTTGTTTGTGACCAATGAGTGATAAAACGTTAATCTGTAGGATCCATTGGCATGTAAGCCCCCTGGCAAATCTTAGGCCCCTGGACTCCAAAAGCCGAGTAACCTCAATAATTGAACACGTCCAATTAGATTGATTACCATTTTACCAATTTTTATCATTCAACAAAACATGAATGCAAATTTACACTTTGACGGAGAATCACCCAGATAGGTAAACTTCATTGCAAATTTTGAGAAGAATTGTCTGAACTTGTTCAAGAAGCTATAATATGATATTGTTATCAATTTTGTCTGAACCTGAAGAAAAGATAGTTTTTAGCGAAGTCAAGACGATGGAAGACTCGGACATCATGAAAGGGGCCTCTAGGAATTCATTTCTCTGAAAGCTGATGTTATCAGGAAATGAATCAAACAAGACCGTTGGTGAAAACATTGCCATCGCTAAAGCGTGGAAGCTGGTTGGGCGTATTTATTTTTAAACCATTTAATAATTCGTCTCCATTCAAGATAATCTCAATTTCCTCCGTTTTGAGAGGACCCATGGCTTTAACTTCCGCCAACTTCATCAATGAATATAGGGTCGAGTTGATAATCGAAAACTTTGATTCATTTGAACGCGATTTATGAGGGTGATCAGGCAGAGGAGCTGATATGAATGGGTTTGAGGATGTGGATGGTGTAGGGGAAGGGAAAAGAGGGAGAGGTGGAGTAGGAGGGACAGGCGGGAGGGGACTCAACCTGATTATGAAGAGAAAACCCGCATGGGAAAAGGCTGGGAATTTTTCCATTGTTATGGAGGTGAGAGAAGGATGAGTTGGAGTCTATTCAAGATGTCGACTGGGATTGCGCACACGAAGGAGGGGTTTGCTTGGATTTTGAGTGGAAATCTGTATGTTTCCATACAGGCTACAAATGGGTCTTTGATTTCTCTGTCGTAGTGGGGGCTGCTAGGAATATTGAGAAGCTAAATGTTGGAGAGGAGTTAGGAAACAGAGGGGAGGAGGAGGCATATTCAGCTCCTTCACCAGATCTGAGGATAGACTTAGCTTCTTTGAAGGACAGTTTGTATTTTGTGTCGAAAACACGTAGCTCTTTCTGGAACAGAAATTCAGGGCATTTTTTATGTGAGGGCATGAGGTCTCTTTCACAGTTCGCCCATTTTGGGAGGCTACTTGCGTTAGGGTATGGCTTCACTTCGGTGTGTACCTTCGAGAAGCCGCAGCGTTTACAGCGCACACTGGATCTGCAGTGTTTGCTAAGGTGACCAAAGTTTAGGCATTTGATGCACATTTTAGGTTGCTAGTTATAGAGGTCGACCGGAAAAGAGGCCATATAGATGATGGTCCTTTCTGGAAGGACTTCCTTTTCGAAAGTAGTCAAGATCATTTTGAAGGGAATTATTTTAATTTTCTGAGTTTCAGGATCAGTGGTCTTTCTGTTAAGTCAAAGAGCTCTAACGACCTTGATCTTACCTCTCAATGAGCGAAGGACCTCGAGATTCTCTACAATTTTCGATTCGGAGATTTAATGTGAAAGGCCACGAATAAGACTTTAGTATTTCATGAAGCTAGAGGGGGGCTATGGTAATTTCTGTAGTATATAGACTGTAGAAATTACTTATAGATTTCTTGTAAAAGGATATAAGCCGCTGTGGGTGATTTCGCCATGACTCTAAATTTGACGAAGCCACTGCTGTGGACGTCGTTGGTCAGGCCTACAAAGTGTTTTTGGAATAAACGGCCACAAGTATCAGAGGGAAAGATCTTTTTTTAACATTCTCTGAATTAGGGTTGCGTTGAACGATGATGGAGCATTCTCCTTTTTCGAAGGCACTTCACTGGAGTTGGGAAGGTTGCATAGTCTCCCTTGTCTGAGGAAATTTGGAACCATTCAAATTGAGGTTAGTCCGATTTGGCCCAACGCCCGAAGCTTCTGAGGGGCTGTTAAACAATTGCATCTCTGGAATGATAATTCCATCTATGGGAGTTGATAAGGAAAACATGTCAGCGGCATCCATTTTTTCTGAGTCATCATCTGGAAGACACTTCTGAGACGCTACATCCGTCTAGATATAGCAACTAGTCTTTTCAGCCAGACAGTCCGACTATTCTTTTCTGCAAAATTCGCGGTATACGCAGAAAACGCTGGTGTCTGTGTTTCACAATTCACCAGGCGTGGCTTTTAAGTTTCTCCCTCTTCTTTCTTAGGCTTTGAGGCAACTACTTTGAAATCTTCTGTGTCTTTTTTTTAAGGAACATAAGAGTTTTCGCGCAGTTTTTGACCTTCAAGTGGTTGCGTATCAGTAGTTTTTTTTGTTTTTTTTTGTTTTAGAGGAGGTGAGAATTTATTTACGTAAGGAGTGTGGGACTCCACCTATAAATAGTAATACCTGCTAAAGTCACCTCCGTTTCCTGCCAACCCTTGACCCCGGAACCGCTTTCGCATTTCTTCTGCGCCAAGCGTTACAGGCTTCATCCCCGCATGCAGACTTAGAGGTTCGGTTGATCTCTTTCCCTTTCTTGTTCCTCTTTCTTCTTTTCTCTGAAAAGTCCCTCGGCATAGCGCGCTACGGCATTCCAGTTTGGTGTAGTCAGCAGCATCAACCCCCCGATGTTTTCTGGTGTCACGACCCGTCCGAGTTCCGTCTCCAGTTCATTTCTCTTGACCGTCCATCGATCACACTCAAAGAAAGTGTGTGCCATGTCGTCGTCCTCATTCGGACAGTAGTCACACTGAGGACTAGTCTTTCTGTTTCTGAGGTAGAGATACATAGGCTTTGAAGTGTCCGGGGACGGAGAATACCTGAATAAAGTAGAAATTCACCTTCCCATGACGCCTGTGGATTCACTGTGACACTTGGCCTATTATCTTGGGTGTCCACCTACCTCTCTTCTCGTTCAACCATCGTTGTTCCCAGTTCTGCATGGTCTGAATCCTTGTCTGTTAACCAACTCCGCAGCTTTCTCGTTGCTGCTTAAATTCGTAGATATGCTTCCTCTCAGCAGCTAGTAATTTAATTGGAATCATTCCTGCTATGATCATTATAGCCACCTCTGCTTTTCCCGGTATGTGTCCAATCTGAGTGATTCTGCCCATACCCCAGCTCTGTGGAGCATTATGGAGTAGGCTACACTCATCAGTACTCTTCGTTTGCTGCTCCTTGGTCCAGCTATGTTTGGCATAAGCATAGCACCGATGGTGTCTGCTTTGTCTGCCGCCTTGCAGATCTGAACGTGGAAGGTGAGCTTCTTTCATCTACCATCGCCCCCAGATGCTCAAGCACCTTTGTGGCCGCTATGTTGTGGCTCGCTAGTCTTGGCCCATGGTCTTCAAGCCTATCCTCAGCCAACAAGTACTACAGCTGTAACCTTGACACTATGTTGGCCTTCAGTGGTACTCTAAACTAGTTTTTTAGTGCGTCAAGTATACTCTCATACCTCAAAGAATTCACGGCATTCTGATGTCGAATGTGACTAAGGCACAGAACCCCCTGGATCTATGGCTTCCACGCCACGTTCTTTCTGGTTCCTGCAGTACCTGCAGAATGACTAGGTCATTCGCGGTATTTACCCTGAATTTCCACGTATGGGTTTCATGCAGCAATCGTGATTATACTCACGCTCACATTAACATATCCTACAGAAAGAAAAACCACATCTGTGATTTTTATCCTTCTATAGGTTTATCAATCGTGAGCACGCATCACATATTTGTAAAACATCGCAAACGCTTTTCCCAGGTGAATACGAATTTTCCCCTTCATGACGATTGAAACATTCGTTACTAAAGAAGAGTCGCAAGCATTTTTCACGCTTACGCCCTGTGATGTGTACTTCATCAGGATTTTTCCCGCTTTCCGGTTGCGACAAACATGTCCCACATCTTCTAGAGCATCTATGGTCACTCGTATTTTTATAGTCCTTGTTACAGGGTGTATGAGACTTCTATAGTTGAAATAGATTTTTTTTCAATACATTGCTGGCTAAAACCCCCCAACCCCGACCCGCAGGATTACGTACACAATCAATTGTTAAAACTTTCATCTATTCAAAACTCTGCGACACTCTGTGTGACAACGAAAATTAAATTCGAGAGATCTTCGAGGTGACAATCGCGTACGTACAGAAAAGACAGCGCTGCATCGTCTTGTACAAAAGTGTCCCCGATGAATTTAACACCAATGAAATCGAAAAGGGCATAAGGGGTAATTGAATATTGGAAAAGCTCTTTTACCACGGATTTGAGCCACTCGATAGGAAAAATTGTTCCATCCAGATTATACCGGAATCGCAACTCAAATTCTGTACCGTTGAAGGCAAAACGCGGGTAATATTTCGTTTTTCTTTACAACTAAAAATTTGGACTTCTCAAGCATTTCACCAACCTGATTGAAAAGTCTATTCCGATTGCGTATTTCGTGGTATTCAAGCACGCTGGCAAGATTTCAATCACCATCTTGTGCACGATTGCCGCTCTCATTTAAACGGCGTCTTTTACGTCCACCCCTTCGTTGAATTTACATTCTCGGCGAGGGATTGACTTCTGCTCGCAAAATATACGACTTAGAAATATAACATCAAAGAAATGATCGCAAATACCATTTACCTTAGTCAGAAAATACATACTTTAATTTTGTGTAGAGGAAAAATAATAATAATAGCAACAAGGAAATGGCAGACTTTTTGGAATTTGGTGGAAGACTATTCCTATAATTAGTCTCCATTTTTGTTTAAAAATTGAATTTTTATATTTTCAAATGAATGCAAATATATATTTTCGTTTACAACGTGGAAAAAAGTTTCTAAATTGAACACTTCATTGTTGTTGCATGAAACCATTGTTATTCAATTTATTCATATTGATTTGACTAGAAGTCGAAGAAATGGTTTTATGTAAAAACTATTTAAATTATACTTTTTTTTTCACTCTGTAATAATACTTTTTTTCAAAAGAGGCTGAATGTATCAAGATCAAGGCCTTGACACGACAGCTTTAACTCGATAAAAGAGTGATATGATCCCTTCCGTTCAACAAAACGCCATGCCAAATAAATTAAAAGGTCACGACTTACCGATTGCATATTCTAACTCGTCAAGCGCTTGTGTTCTGGCCTCCATAGATTCGCCCTTGCGTTCTTCATCAAAATCGCGATCGCTGCCTGTCATGTCTTAATCTTCTTCTTTCAAAAAACCGGTTTCGTCGTCGTCGCTATCGTCATTGTTGTCACTATCGTCGATTCTGTCACTATTGTCGCTGTTACCATCCCCATTACCATCACTAACCTCGTTGATGTCACCATTCACATAACTGTCACTGTCATCGTTGCTGTCGACGATGTTACTATCACATAGATCCACCAACTCACACTCGCGTTCGCCAATGTTCCTTTCAAGGAGCGCACTTTCGGAAGCATTCGTCGATACAGTTTCTACTGCTGTAGTAATACTCATGACAGCCTCGTCGTCATCAATGACGATGACCTGGGAGAATAATAATCGGTTTTGTCGAAAACAGAGCATTCAATGGAAATAGAGAACTTAGTCCATTCAATTTTCAAAATAACAAGATTAATTTCTTGTCTCTTAACGTCTATGGTACACAAATACCCTCGAAACCTCTGCAGCCAGATTTTTCCCAAAATAAACTTTACGTTGACGCTTATCACACTCTTTTCTCTGAAAGCGGTATTCCTTTTCTTAATGAGGGTAATGATATCAATAGAAGTGATTACTCGGAAGGATTCTGCCTTTTTGCTTTTGATCTTACGCCCGATCTTCCTGCAAATTCCCAGTGGGTACAAAATTTGGTGACGTCTTCACGACATCGTTACGACATCTTTACGACAACTTTACGACAACCTATGTCCATGTCGTTAAGGTGTCTTTACGATATCGAAAAGACGTCGTATGATCTGACGATGTCTTTACGATATCGTGAAGAGACCGTAACGACATGGACATAGGATGTCGTAAAGTTGTCGTAAGGATGTCGTAACGATGTCGTAAAGACGTCGCCAAATTTTGTAGCCACGGGGTTGTTATCCTAACTGGAATCTCATGAGTCTTTTTTTAAACCAAGCGACCATCTTCCATTTGTCCAATGTTGCTTTACAAGTCGGTCATTTAGTTATGCGATTCGTTGTTTATGCGCGGCGCGCAACTTCTTGTCACCGCCGTCTTCTTCTTCTTCAAACTCATCATCATCATATTCAAGACTTTTATAGTGCGAAAAATATCATGGACTACGTGATTGATATTCAAAGCTTTCGTGATCTTGAAAATCAGTTTATTGCAGAAGAAGTGGCTGTTATTGCACTGGACCATAACTATATCGGACGTTGGATAGCTGCACCACCTTATCCCTTCTCGGGTCTCTGTAGCGCTGCGAGATGACAAGATAACTGGCTCATCTGTTATTTTCATGGCTTTAAGTGGTTTGAGGGAGACACTCCTGCCAAGTATCTTCATTCGAATCTTCGTGATGTCGCAAAATAGCTGGTCAAATATATACCCGCGAACAGGAAAAAGCTGCATTTTTGCAAAATATCATCAGTAGACAGATTATTAGCCTGAAAGAATTAACCTGTCCTGCTTTAAGAAAAGCTGGAACGTTGTAAATACTACTGTTTTCACCACGGCGTGAAGAAAGGAACATATTTCACATGTGTTGTCAATAACGCAACTAAACTGAAAATTTGGCTCCAACATTAACAGCGAAAAGAATTATCACTTCGCGCTATCACGCATTGCAAACAGAGTGCACCAAAAACAAAGGACTGCTCTAAAAGTGACAAACTCGAGACGGCGGTGACATCGAGGACAGTCGCTGAAAAATACAGATTTCTGTGAGAAAAATCAATCAGCCGACGACTGAGGTAAATAATCTCTTACCGGATTTACATCGACTTGGCAGTCCTGAAGATAGAAATAGAGAGCCTTCAGATACTTCAAGCACGTCAGGTAATACCGCGACATACGGCTGCTGTTTTCCCCGCGGATCGGATACTGAAGCTATGGATGAGACTGGCTGCTTTAATTTTCAACACGGATCCTCACAATAACCAAGGATCGCATTTGCTTGCGGTATATATTGACCGAAATGGCCGCGGGATCTTCTCTTACAGTTATGGCT
>JAUMHM010038914.1:0-15664 GCA_032362435.1 Melikaiella ostensackeni
CAGTACCATAAATAAATTCGTACCGGGAAAACTGATTTAATAAAAAAGGGTGACACAACATTGAAATATATCGAAAAAATCACTGTTTTCAATGTTTCTGCTATCTAAAGATATTGTTTTGAAAATCCAAAAAAATCATTGGGACTCATTTTGATATGTGGAAAGATTTATACTAGCCATAATAAAAAAATAGAAAACAAATTTTTCAGACCAACCTATTATACAAGTCTAAATAAGATTCATCTCTCAAGAAAATTGTACTTAAAAAACATAAAAATTTATATTCAAAACTCTTTTATTGACGTACAAAATTCTAGAATACCGCTGGCGCGTGTTACCGCAAGCTCTCCACAGATTCCACACATGCGACACAGCAAGCGCTGGCAGGCGTGGCCTAAAACCTCCTTTGCAAGGAACCAATACCGATAGAGTATGGGTCTCTTGCAATCATAGAAGCGTGAAATTATATGTAGCTCTTCTCGCCCGGCGATCCTGCTTTCAAAGCACATGCTCGAGCAGTATTATCACACGCTTATTGCTTTTGTAGGGTAAAAACCTGCCGCGCTAAGAATATATGAGTTCAAGCAAATATTGCACGAGCTACGGACCAACTTTACACGTTTAGGTTTCGTGTTTCTTGATACGAATAGCTCAACTTGCTATTATACTTCATTTTTTTCTCTGTGTAGACAAATAATTTACTTTTTTTGAGACAGAGATTTTTGCATCTCCCACCTTCCATATCCAATAGCTTTTCGAACCACCCCAGCGCCAACTTAAAGATATCGTAAGCCAATTGCAGTCTGTTTCTAGTCGCAACGCGTAGTTCGGTGTATAAGAAGGGAGATTCAAAACCCTTTTAAAGAAAGAAGATTGCACCTTCTTTATCATCGCAGTATACCTTGACCCCCAGATTGTTCAACCTTGTCAGCAGGACGAAGATTACCACAACCTTTTCTCGATAGAGTGGATTGGCAAACTCTTCTCTCTCGTGTGAGCTCATAACGTTTGGGTGTGGTCAGAGATAGCGAAGTGATCCAAGTTTCATTGAGGCACACGATGTCGTTGTTGCTGATTGCGGTGGCTGGCGGTGAGGCTGAGAGCCCTTCTCTAAGTATAGTTGCTAGTCTGAATTTTCCACTTTATTGCTGTCAGATTTTGAATTTTTTCTAGGTGTGTGGTTAATAAACGAGTCTAATTTCTGATCGGAAGAGTTGGAGGAAGAGGAGTTTGAGCGTGTGTTTGCTCTACCTCTCCGTATTTTAACAGTGTTGGTTGCCTCTGCAAACTTCTCCGCCAATGATTCCTGGGTCACGTTTATATCCTTTAACAAACGGCGAATCTTAAGCCGAAACCCACGACTCTTTTAGCTTGTCGCAAGCATCGAAAAAAGCTTTCCTCTCTCTTCTCTCCTCCGGAGGTATTTCTTGGCTCACTCTAATTCTCTTGGTAGAGAGTCCGTTACGTTTCGTAAAGACTCGTTGTTTCTGCTTGCATGAAGTGAATTTGACTAGGGTCGATCTTTTGTCCTGTATTCTTCCCAAGCGATGAGCCAGATCATCTGGTACGAGTCCAACACTCGAGAAGGTGTCCAAAACGCTGTGCGTGATATCTCTGTTGACCTCCTTGCTATCGGGAAGGTTATGGGTAATCACATTTTTTCGCGGGCACATTTTTGCAGCAAAGAGACTGCTTTCTTGAAGGGTCATTACCTCTTCTTCCAGAACCCTGTTCTTCTCCTCCACAGCAGTAAACTTATATTTTGCCGTTGCCAAATCTGTTTTCAGTAGAACGAGATCTAACTACATTTGGTCAAATCTTTCACTGACTGACTTTAGCTCGTTTTTGTTTGCAGTGATGTCTGCTTTGATGCAGTAGCATAGCCAGGGGGGTGGCTTGGGGGTCTTACGCCTCCCCCCAAAAATTTTAGAAACTAGGGTGGCCAAGAAAAATATTTTGTTGTTGTCTCTCTTCCCAATTTTCTTTTATTTTGTTTAAAAATGAATTTGCAATCTTTTATAGATTAAAAAAAATGTTTAAACTGTAGTCCAAGGCTTTTAAACGCTAAAAAGTGTTAATTTTTTTTTTATGTAAAAATGACAAAAATGACTGACGTAAAATCAATAAGCATGGCAATAAAATTATGGTAGGTATTACTGAAAAAAATTTTACCCCGATTTTATTCAGAATACTATCCCTAAAAGTGAGGAAAGCTCCCTCTATAGGGGGTTGAAAATTTATAATGTGCTTTCTTCATATACCTTATGTAGACGATATATTTAAGTTTAACAATTTTGAATTTTTGCGCCTCAATGCGAGCGACCTCTATAGATGGCGACCGAGTAACGTAGATCGATTCTTTCGTTCGATATTGGAAGGAGGGAGTCAGTTTTGTATCAGCCATTCTTGAATAAACTGTTCTTTTATATTCTCGATATAAAACGGCCTTTTATTTACCACTCGACCATCCCCTTTAGTTACTACAGTTTTCAGAAGTGGGATTCGAGAGGCCTCGGGTATTAGGGAAACCTGAAAAATTAAATGTGACGCGAGTATTTGTCAAAATCGTTGCGCCGGTTTGAAGTGTAGGTAAATCACTTCGGTGACAAACTTGAACAAAGGATGGAAGCGTGACGCAGTTACGTTTACACCTCGGGCGATATTCGGCCACGGGTGCCGACGAGAGTTGCTGATTACGGTTGTTGGGTGCCGTCGGGTTGTATAAGGTTTGGCAATGGGATAATACATGCCGACGTGATCGAGTCGTTTCTGGGAAGGTCGGTGGGAAAAGACGACGTGTTCTAGTGTTTTGACGTATAAAGCCAACGTGTTCCGTAAAGCCAAGTGTGTAAAAAGGAATCCGGTTACAGGAAACCATAGTGTGGAAAAAAGAGCGTGTGTATCGAAATTTGGTGATGATGATGACGTATCTAGAAATCGGCTGGTGACGTCGACGCGTTCGAGAAAATTCGGCTAGTGACTCACAGAACGTTCTAGAATCTTCGAACAAGAGAAGATGGCGGAAGCGAACGGAAACAATGATGGGGTGGATCCGAATGTTCGTAATGGGTCTCTTGAAATTGAAGATTTCCATGAGTTTAATCAAAACAGGCAACAGCGTCGCTTAGATGAGGATGTGCATAGTGTGGCTGGATCTGAAAATTCTGGAGGCTACAGATCACCAGTAGGAGGAGCCGTCGTGGCAAACGTAGAAGATATTATTGCTTGATGATATTATTGATTGATGAAATCCAAGCGGCTTACGAGGTTCCAGTCAATATTATCAAACTTCAAGCTTCTAGAAGGTTGATGAAGCGTGTACTTGACTGGTAAAACAATACGCTCGGAATTGTTGGAAAATCATGGGCAGAGCTGAAAGCTGAGCTAACAGCAGTCTACAAGTGTCGTGAAGATCCGCTTACTCGAACGAAAAAAATGGAAGCCCGAGTTTGGAAGGTAGGAGAGAAGTTCTCCACATGTTTTCAAGAAAAGTTGAAATTGATTAATAGATTAGACTTGACAGAAGAATTGTATATTGAGTATATAACAGAAGGGGTACAGGATTTTTTGATTAAAACGCATGCACTAGCAGGAAATTACAAGACACTAATAGATCTACTAGATGGAATGCACAGAATCACCAAGGACGAGCCACGCAAAGATTTACGGAAAGGACCCGGTGCAAAACAGTATGGAGAACCTGGTTTCAACTTTAAATAGACTAAAACAGAAGATTCAAAATCAACAGGAAACATGCCGCCGCGACCAAGGTGTTATAACTGCCATGGATTTGGACATTTGGCCAGCGAATGTAGAAATTCTCCCAAGGAACGTGGAGCCTGTTTCAAGTGTCATCAAACAGGTCATCAAGCACACTCTAGTTGATAATGGTAGTCCGATTTCCTTATTAAAAAAAAAAGTTTATCTTCGAGATTTCCAAAACAGTCCATTTTCTAGCGAATCTGAACAGCGAGTATTATATGCGGGAATAAACTATTCGCCTTTAGATACAGTGGGCTATATCGAAGTGGATATTAATTTGCAGCCTTTAAATGGAAGAATAATTTCGGTTAAATCTGCGGTTGTACCGGACACGACACTGAACTATGATGCGATTTTTACTAGAATTTTACTAGAAGAGTATCGCGAGAAACCGGAAATGTCTAGTCCAACTTCCTTTGAGACGGAAATCAATCTAACCACCAAGGATCTATTTTATTTTAAACCGCGTAGATTGTCATGGGTCGAACTTTTAAAACTGCGAGAAATTATTAAGAGACTCTGGGAACGAACGTACATAAGATCGAGCCAATCGAATTATAGCAGTACAATAGTTTTAACTAAGAAAAAAAATGGTGAACTTAGGTTATGTGTTGATTTTCGTGCTGTGAACAAAATAACCATACGCGAGCATTTCCCTCTACCACACATAGACGATCTTTTAGATCGACTCCATGGTACGGTTTGGTTTACAAAACTTGACCTGAAAGATGGTTTCCATCACATCAGAATGTCCGAGAATTCGATTGAGTATACGGCGTTTAGTACTCCGAAGGAACAATATGAATATTTACGAATGACATTTGGACTTGTAAATGCGCCGTCGTATTTCCAAAGGTATTTACACTACATTTTCCAAGATTTGATTAATGAGGGTAAACTGCTTTTATATTTAGACGATTTCCTAATTGCGACTAAGTCTCGATGAAAATTGGTCGATTTTAAGTGAGGTACTAAAATTGATGGCGAAACACGAATTGGAATTATGCTTAGACAAATATATATTAGGGATTTTAGAAATCGAGTACTTGGGTTACCTCGTTAGTAGTTGTGGGATTCAACGGAGTTGAGAACACGTCAGTGCGATTTTAGAATATCCTTTACCGAAAAGTGCGAAACAATTTCAGCAGTTTCTTGGGCTGGTTGGTTTTGTACGTCGTTTTATACCCAACTTTACCCTGATATCCAAACTATTGTGTGAACTCTTGAAAAGGGATCCAAGTTTGTTTTTGAGGAAAAAAAGATGCGAGCTTTTGAGACTTTATTAGATTATTTGACTACCGAGCCTGTCTTAGCTGTTTACAGCCCTACTTTTTATACAGAGTTGCACACAGGCGCGAGCGCGTTAGGATTCGGGGCTATCCTTTTGCAGCGGCAAAAAGATAATTATTTACATCCCGTATTTTATTTCAGCAAGCGAACTACAGAGTTACAAAGCAAATACCACAGCTACGATCTAGAGATGCTAGCCATATATTACGCGCTAGAACGATTTCGAGTTTACTTGACGGGAATACCATTCGTAATATGCACTGACTGTAACGCGATAAAACAAGCTCTAAATAAAAAATATTAACCGATGGATCTTATTTCTTCAAACTTTCTCGTATAAGATAGAATACAAAGTTTCCGAACGTATGAGGCATGTCGATTGCTCTGAGCCGCAAAGTCTTTGTAATCGAGCCTTTGACCTTCGAACAAGAGCTTATGTACAAACAGTTATCTGATCCAGATCTGAAAGAAATCCACGAATCGTTGCAGCAGGGAGCTAGTGACAGGTACGAAATCCGTAATGGGTTGCTGTTCAGAAAGTACAAGGATTTTGCTCTCTTCTTTGTACCTGCGACTATGATCAATAGTGTAATTACATCTTGTCATGACGATATCGGTGACATTGGGGTTGATAAAACTGTCGAATTGCTCTTGAGGGTGTATTGGTTCCCAGAATTGCGTAAAAAGGTAAAAGAATATGTGGGTAATCGCTTGAAGTGTTTAGTCTTGCATAATGACAGTTATCTAATAGGAGATGTCGATGGGTTTCAAATAACTCAAAAACAATTTTCTAGTGCTTATAGTTCTGATAGAATGCGTCCATGGGACGGACAGACAATGACTCTGTTCGAAGACGATCTTGATGATCGGAGCAATCATTTGTCCGGATAGGCCGAGCTGTAGTCGATATATTTAAGTTTAACAATTTTGAATTTTTGCGCCTCGATGCGAGCGACGTCTATAGATGGCGACCGAGTAACGTAGATCGATTCTTTCGACCGATATTGGAAGAAGGGAGTCAGTTTTGTTGTGTGAAAAACCGTCTTTTTGACAAAAGTTCGTAAGAGTTTTACTAGGATGTCAGAAAATGACGTTGGGACTTATTGCAAAGTCATATCACCTCGTGCAAGCTATGCTACTACCCTTAGAAAGAAGTAACTACTACCCTCTGTAAAGAATAAAAAGTATTATGTGGTTTATTTTTTATTTTTAGACCCAACTCTTAAAATACTTAGGTTTTTAAATATATCGGCATCATAACTTAGAATTGGAAAACGGTTTATTCAACAGAATCACCTCTGAAAATTAAAAAAGTACCCCTTGAAGAGTCTTAAATTTCTTCAAATTCAGTTTAATGAAGCATTTTCTAATTCTAACTTGTGATGCAGATTTATTTAAATACCCAAGTATTTTATGAGTAACTCTTAAAATACTTACGTTTTTAGTTGCATGTAAGAATATAAAATAAACAAGATATAACTCTCTATTCTTCACAGGGGGTAGTTATTTCCTTCTAAGGAAGCAAAATAGGGATTTCTTTTAAAACTTTAATGGTAGTTTTCCATCACTGGCACACATTTTAACTTTTGAAAGATCATTTTTAATAATTCAAGACCGAAAATATCTAAGGTACATGAAAAAAGCACATTATGAATTGTCAATCCTCTATAGAGAGTGGACTTTTCAATTTTATGGGTAGTATTCTGAATGAAATAAGGATCGAATTAATTTCAGTGATACCTACCATCAGTACAATCATTTTATTGTCATACTTATTCCTTTTATGTAAGTCATTTGTTACTTTTACACGAAAAAAAAATTTCATATTGGTTAAAAAATTATGGCGAATTTTTTATATGTACAGTTGAATAAAAAATTATAAAATCAAAAAAATTTGTTCTGTCTAATTTAAGATTTTCTAAAAATGTGCAAAAAACATTTTTTCTTTTATTGAGTCATGTGCACACATTTTAGAAAAGGTTGATTACGTCGAACCTGAAGTTTCTTCAGCTTGAACCAAAAAGACATGTTATCATTTTGCTCTTTCCGAAAAAAAATTTTTCCTAATTTAGGGACTTCAGGATTTTAATTTTTTTGAGATATTAGAACGTTTTAAATACCGCGAAAAGCAGTGTTTTTATGAAAGCGAAATTTTAACATGTTTCTTTGGTTCAAGCTGAAGGAATTTCAGATCAGACGCATTCAACTTTTTCAAGAAAAGTGTCCATTTAACTCAATCCAAAAAACATATTAATGTACAAATTCAAATATAATTATGTACATATACTATATATCATTTTGTAATATATTGTTAAATATAATTTTTTAAAAATTCTCCTAATTGTTTATTGCTTTTATTATATAAGGTATGAACTATTTTAATTCTTCAGTTGCCCTTTTCCACCACTCTTTACCTATACTCAAGCTCCCCCCACCCCGAAGGAAAATTCTGCCCACGCCGCTGCTTTAATGGATTGCAAAAGTTCCAAGATACTTGGTTCCGGCGTCATTTCGGGAACACCCGGTATATTCCTGGGAACGGCAGTAGTTAAACAGCTATTGTGGGCAAAAGAACAGGCCTGATCGGTGTGCACCCCCCCCCCCCCCCACCCGCTTCCGAAATTTACAATGTCATTTTGTTTGCGACTAAGAGTAGCAGTCACTAATAACTCGGCATAGGCAAACGAAAAAATTCTTGTTTTTAACTTAAAAACACCGCACAGAAAATTCTTTTTTTTATATATAAGCACGAACAGATCGCGAGTTTCACATGCAAGCTATGTTCAGAAATATAAAAATGTCACAAAACACAGGGTACAAACGTTTTTTTTAAAGTATTTATTTTAGCGGGACCCATATTTTTGTCATAATAGCCAAGAAAAATAGCAAAATTGAGGCGCCGGATGCAAAAAGGAGATATAGAATTATTTTGCTGGAGTGGGGAGACCTCTGAGCACTTGAAAATAAAGTCTTGAATTTTAATTTTTTGAATATGTATCCTGAATGAAAATTTAATTTTGCATCTTTTTCTCCACATGAAAAAAGTTGTAGCTTTCTTATTTTTCGTATTATTAATAAAAAACTGTTCTTTTCTCTCAGTAAAATATTTTGATTTTTTTCACTTCAACTCGCAACGAAATGGAAAGTTTTTGATATTTTGTAATGAAACTGATCAGAAATATGCATTGTCATGTTCTGCGACCGATGACGTCAGCGAAAGTTCAAAATGTTTATTTAAAAAATTGTTAATAATTTTCTTCCAAGACGGTGCATAATTCGTGTACAAACAACTTCTGGCGTTTCGGGAGTCGAGCGAATTTTGAGCAAGCGAAAACTGTCAGTGAAAAAGTTGTTCAGAAAGGATCAAAAAAGTTTTCTGGAAAGTTTTAGCTCAATTGGGATAGTAGTTAACAAATTGTTGATGTTTTAATTTGCCGGCGCGATAGATTTTCTCCCGCGTAAACTACGCCCCGGCCGGTAAACGGCTACCCCAGCCTTAGGTTCAACTGTGCCTTACAGCCCGTCGAGATTTTGTAATTAAAAACACAGTACATATACAAATCATTGTTTATTGATAACAAAAGGTGGTTTTCAATATATAAATTGATATTTTTTGATTCTGAGGATAATAATTATGTAACATCTCTCCGTATTTTCAAATAAATGAACCTACTTTACTCCTCGTCCGATGAGATAATAGAATCGTCAACTGATTCAACGTTCGTGATTGAACCGAAGTAACGATTGAAAAATTCTTGTCCTTCAGGAGATACGTAACGCAAAAGACTTTTGACATCGTTCATTTTAGCCTTAGTGATTCCGACGATTGGAGGGGATACTTTTTCAATTTCAGCTTATTTAATTTGTGGCTCTACCGTAAATGACAAAGGATTTCCGAATCTGTAATTGTTAAAAGTTTCTACTTTACCAGTTGGTAAGTAGTGAATCACATAAGCCACGCTCATTTTCATCCCCTTTGGATGCTGTAACTTTTTCCTAAATGAATCCTCAAAATTGTGTACAATTTTATTTGCTGATTCAACCATAGTGAAGGGGGGATCTCGGGCGTTTCTAATGAGGTTTATATACTCACTCGATGTTTCGATTATCTCCATTTTCTTTCTCTTTTGAGAATACATCCCAAAATTCCGGTCTGCTTGGCAATAAGAGTGACCACGAACTGGAAACATGTGCCAGATATCAGTCTCAAGATGAATAGATAGTGTCAATAAGTACGCAAATACCGTGTAGTTTCTGTTTTGCCCACTACTTACAGTTGAAAAAAGATATACTTTTTGTGGCAATTTTTATTGTATTCATGTTCGATTGCATAATCGAGAAAACTGCACATGGTATTTGCGCCCTTCTTAGCACTTCCCTCTAGAAAAGAAAACATAACTGTTTCCAGAACCGAACACGTGGACGTTAAACAAGTACAATCAAAGTAATCTCTTCTAAAACTGATCTGATACCGGAATTTTGGGCAAAGGTAACAACGGAAGACATTTTCTTCTGATAATAGCCTTTTTCTCAAAATATGATACTCCTTTACTTCTTCTTTATGGTGAATAATTTCCTGAGATTCTACTTGCTGCAAGTCGCTTTCGTAGCATTTATTGCAAACGTCAGTACGTGGCCTTTTAAACGTAAAATTAAGGTTACGATTAAAGAATTTACAGTGAGTAGATTTTTCTCAAGGAACGCTGAGATCCCCTGTCATTGTCGTAATAATCTAAAAATTGTTCATGCAATATTGACAGATTTAATCCCGAATTAAGAGAATATGTTCAGGAGGACTCTCTGGTGTAATGCGATTCTTCGTGTGGTATACTCTCACAGTGCAATCTAATTAAAATTTGAATTTCCTCAGATAATTTAGTTATTCGATTTTTATGCTTTCCTCTCAAATCATCGAAACATTCATTACCCAGTAATTTCTTTTGGACAGTTTCCAATCGCTTTCTACTCAAACTAAGAACATTACACAGGAATGTTTCACAAATCGGGATATATCTCTCACCAGTAGGAAAAAAATAATCCCATTTAATAAGTCTTTGGCGTACGACACTTCCGGAACCAGCAGGATCTTTGCACCTTATCATGGAAGGAAGAGGGAGATTTTGCTTGTGGTAATCTTGCAATTCCTAAAACTTTTGGTTTAACCTTTGCTGCAGTGTATCTGAACACATACTCCCGCAATTTTGTTTACAACATATCTGATTGGGTCTTAGTTCTCTGCTTGGAACAATTTTATGTGAAAAACTTGAAATATACTCTTGGCCCTGAAATATGGAGAAAAAAAATCTCATGAGCTTCATTGTAAAATAACATAACAATATTTTAGACACTGTTCATTTTAAAAATTAAAAAAAAGCGCTTTCAAAAATAGTTGGACCAAGAATAGAATATTTATCAAATAATTATTTTTCTCTATAATTCACATTTTCCCCTACACAATAATAATTTATGTATTTGATAATGTCTTCATTAACATTAAGGCGATACTTGAAAATACATTTAAAAAAAAAATTAAGACGTTCTTTAACTATTTTGAGCAAGAATTGATTTACTAATTTATTATTACATACCGCATTTCTGCTAAATTTAAGTACATTTCTCTCCCACAAACTCTCATGCTTTGTTCGTTTCTACCATTCGTAGGTTTCAAATTGTTTTCCATTTTTTAATTGGAAAACTTCACTATATGTATAAAATAGAATTTTGTATAGCACGTAATATTTTAACGATCTACTCTGCTAATGGAAAGAGACTGAACTAAACTGATATTCTTAATTTAGGTAAAGAAACAACCCACAAGCCTATATACGTATACTTACAAATAGAGGTCAGACGAAGGACACGCCGAGTACAAAAAAAAATGTAGAAATGCATTATTTTTAGGACTTTTATGAAGTCCACGTTGCTAGAAGTTGCAAAGTCAGAAATATTTTTTGCGAAGAAGAACTACTTATTATAAACCATGATTTTCCATATTCCTCGTATTTTAATTACAAAATCTCGACGGGCTGTTTCGCTGACGTCATCGATCGCAGAACATGACAATGTATATTTCTGATAAGTTTCATTACAAAATACCAAAAACTTTCCATTCCGTTGCGAGTTAAAGTGAAAAACCTCCAAATATTTTACTGAGAGAAAAAAACAGTTTTTCGTTAATAATACGAAAAAGAAAAAAGCTACAACATTTTTTGAGGAGAAAAAGATGCGAGATTAAATTTTCAGTCAGAATACATATTTTAAAAATTAAAATTCAAGACTTTATTTTCAAGTGCTTAGGGGCCTCCCCACTCCAGCAAAATAATTCTGTATCTCCTTTTTGCATCCGGAGCCTCAATTGGTGAAAAGTGTTCAAAACTTGCACTTTAACTAGTTCTGGATTGAACACTTCTTGTTTTTATAAACAATTTTTAGCCACACATCCCTAATATATGGGCAATTTTCAGTAACCTTTAGATTTGATGTCCTAGTTATTTATTAGTGTTTCATGATAGGATTAAGATTAATTGACTATTAGATACGTTTACCTAAGACAAAACCTACATCAGACAATAGTTTTTATGAGTGAACTTGTAATACAAGCGGTAAATTCACCTCTGATATATGCCCCCTTCTAATTCTTTATAGGCTTCCTACAAAATTATTTTAAATGAATGAAATACATTATGGACATCTCATTTTCAATTATAAGAATGCACACATAAGTGTGAACTGAAAATTCCGTGTACTTTTATATTTATATCCATTTAAAAAAAATTTTTCGCTGGTGTAACGAAATCAGAAATTCAAATGTATGAAGTTTGCGGTTTCTTGGGAATTTATAACGTGTTTTTCTGAAAGTCGTTTGAAATGTTCGAATGATGATATACGACACATGAAGATATACTTTTTAAGGACAATAAAAGATGAGAAAGATAAGGCGAGGATGTTTTATTTGAAAACTGTGTTTAATAAGCTGTCTAAAATTTAAAAAAAAACAGCTTTCCACTCGTTTACTTGTTTTGAAAATGCAGTGAATAACCTCAGATTTACAAATTTTTCAAAATACATCAATAGTCCGTGGCATCACGTAAACGACGTTGTACACGAGTAAGAATATAATTGTAGTCATCCAAAGAAGTAATACATGAAAGGTCATATGTGTCGCTTTTTATGTATTTGTCAAAATTCATTTTAAGAAAATCTTAAGGTTCTGGAGAGAATTGCCTATATGTATATGTCTATATTAAAACAGTCCACTTTGTCACTTGTCAATAACGGTTATCAACTTCAGAGAGAATTCAGTTTGAAGTTGACCCTTAATGGCAAGCGACAAAGTGGGCTGTTTTAATATGGGCGTACACATATAGTGATGGGACATCTTATGAAAAAAAAACCTCAGGCTTAAGATGGTTACAGCCCAATGTCTCAGGCATTTTTTGTTCTTCAGTTGGATTTCTTATTATTATTATATTGGCCCACGTTCTTCCACAGGTACTCCTGACCTGGTATTTTGCTACTAAACACGGTCGCGAACGTGAGAAGTGCTTAGTGGATTCGCTGGTATCAGTCTCTGTTTACAGATTTTTCTTTCTTGAGAATTTGTCAAATTTTCCCTTATCCTGTAACAGGAAGGTGTACTTGGTGACCCTCGGCACAGGGATGCGACAATACCCGTTTTCGCCAGGCTCCTTTCCCTTCTTTCACCCATCACATATATCGGAGAGACCATTTATAGGGATCCGACACTCACACTGGAGAGCCCACTTATAGGGATCCAATCACATAATGTCTATTTGTGCTAACTATCAGCTATCATAACTTCCCTTATGCCCAATTCTCATTTGGCATAATCTTCACAGTTCAGAATTTCTATTCACCACAATACAATATTTAAAAGTTATGCTCTAACGACTTCCAGGCCATTAAACAGTTTTATTAAATGAATTTTCAGATAAAACTTATGTTACGTTTCGAGACCTGTCTGGTCTCATAATCAGACCTATAATATACACGAGTTTGATTAGTTGACAGAAATGTACACTAAATATAAACATACGAAGAAATTTTTGGAGATTACTCAATACAGTTAAGAAAAGATATAAACTTGATTGGCGCATGGAAGACCAAGTAGAGAAAGGCCAACGTGAGTATTCATATTTATGTTAAGAATTCGTACAAAATTGGTTCTGTGAAAAGATTCATAATGTGTAATGATTATTCAGAAAAAATGCATTTTCAGATTGGGAAAGTGACAAAGAGATTAAACGTAGAAAGTACCTTATTTCTGTAGAGAAAGTAATGTGGAAAGACTATTGTAAGTAGCTTGATGTAAGAGCACTGATGTGGTAACTTCCGGATAACTCTGTCGATGAAATTAATCATAGACGTAACTATCCATGTCTCGGCCATAGGCGTGGAGTTACAATACTTAGTTTTAATGATTTTAATAAAATACGTCGAAGAATAAAGTATTATGTAATAAGAAACGATAAAGGTTGATAAGTCTCAGTCAGGATCTTAGCACAAGTACTCTAGTATCATTAATATAATAGTCATTGAAAAAATTCAAGCCGGTAATCTTGTTCACACGTTTACCTCCTTCCCTTTTATAAACAACATTTATGCAAAAGTACGGTTTAGTATGTAGAATCTCGACTTCATTCCATTTTATGACATCGCAATCACTATCATGAAATTGAAATAATTGTTTAATAATGGCTCTATGATATTTCTCTGATAGTTTAGTGTTATTTTTGTGTTCGTTAATTCTTACATGGAAAAGGGGTTTGGCTTGACCGAGATACAATGAACAACAATGATGTTGTGATCAATAATAAAGCTAATGGAATAATTGTAAAGAAGGAAATCATCACCATCTCATTCCTTGGCTGAATTTCTAGTAACATTAAGAGGCTTTTGAATGAAATTAGGACTGTTTTTAGCGTTGATAACAGAGTAGACAAATTCCTTGAACTAGGCAAGGATAAACTAGATCCTTTGGATCAATGTAACGTAATCTACAGAATCACATATTCCTACGAAATGACGTATGTCGGTTAAACCAAATGTCCCCTCCATGTAAGAATTAACGAAGACAAAAATAACAGTAAACTATCAGAGAAGTATCATAGAGCCATTAGAAAATACTCAGTCCAATTTTATGATAGTGATTCTGATGTCATAAAATGGGATGAACCGAACTATTATAGACGCAGTTTTGCAGAAATGGTTGTTATAAAAAGAGAAGGAGGTACAAGAAATCTGTATTATCAAGATTGGTAACGACCAATCACGAGGACCAACCTTGATAATACAGAATTCTTGTATCTACTGACTTGCGAATTTAAGTACATCTTGCACGTATTGCGTATTTGTGAAAAGAGGTTATACTCTCGATCTCTCCAGTAGCTTAGAGGGTAGAGCACCCGACCGGCAATCGGAAGACCTGGGTTCGTTTTCCAGCGGAGCGAAAGAGGATCTTTTTTCACATATTATTTACTTGACAAGGAGGTAAAAGTATGAACAAGATTAGCGACTTAGACTTATTCAATGACTCTTATAATATGATACTAGAGTACTTGTGCTAAAACCCTGATTGAGACTTATCAACCTTTATCGTCTTATATAACACAACACTTTACTGTTCGACGTACTTCATTAAAATAAATAAAACTAAGTATTGTAACTCCATACCTTTGGCTGAGCCATGCATAGTTACGTTTATGATTAATCTCAATGACAGATTTGTCCAGGAATACCCATACAACTTTTTTTTACCAAAATCTTCACAATAGTCTCTTCACATTATTTTTCGACAGAACCATTTTTTTACGAATTTTTAATCTAAATAATAAATAAGGTAAGCTCTAGAAATGTCTTTGTATGTTCACATTTAGTGTAAATTTTTGTAAACTGATCAAATTCATGTATATTATATACCTGAAGATGAGAATAGACTGGTCTCGAAACGAAACACAAAGTTTTATCCGAAAGTTTATTTAATAAAACTTTTTAATGGTCTGGAAGTCGTCCGAGTATATATATTGATTTTACATATTCGTTGGTTTCTTCTATACGTAAAAGAAAAAAGGCACTACCATCTTACATACTCTTTTTATATCACAATATTTATTTATCCTAATTTTCATTCAATCTAATTTCTATTTTTTGAATTTTTATTTGCCATAATTTTCATATTTCCGAATAACCACATAAACTAATATTTATTTGCACGAATTCCTATTTCTCTTATTTTACATTTATCAGAATTATATATTGCAATTTTTGCTTTATTAGTCACATTTTTACTGCTAGTAAGGGCTCCCACACGACGGAAACTTACAAAACGTGGCATTTTGATACAAATTTTTCTTTCGGCACAAATGTTCTCGACACTCAACCAAGTGATTTGACCCGTAGGACACTCGAGATTTCTGTATGTGTATATTTGTATGTATACATTTTGTGCTACAATCATGATCTTGGCGTCGTTCGCGCATGATTTGGATCAATTTATAACGAATCCAGTGTCAAAAATAAGTCTGAACCTTATTTTGAACACTTTTTGAACAATTATCGCTCATTTGGTGTAATATAAGTTATTTAGGGGGGG
>JAUMHM010038931.1:0-15662 GCA_032362435.1 Melikaiella ostensackeni
AACGCTTCACTCATGTAAAGTCGGCGTTCCCGGTTCAAATCCGGGCCGAGGTAGATTTTTTCTCATTTCTCCAAAAAATCATCTTGACCAGTAACCTACACACTAACATCAAAATATCAATTAATTAATTACCCTGGTCAACAAAATAACATCAATATTGTAAATTATTATTATTATCATTATTATATCTCAGACTTAAGATGGTTACAGCCCAATACCTGTATGCCGAAGGAACTTTTCGAGTTGGATAATTGTACCAAACTGAATATTTTACAAGGGGCTATCCCGGTTTTTCCATCATCAGATACGGACGCATTATTGGTATAATTTTTATCCCACCATCCACTGGCTGGGTGGCAACCAAGTACATGATGTCCCAGAAGTTATCTTTTACATCCCTCTTGTCATCATCAACTGGAGCGCAGCACACTATAATAAATAGTCTTCTGACTCCCACTTCCATTTAAACCCATGGTTATCTAGGCGATACACATTCGAGTCCGTCCTCTATGTTTCTTACTTCACATCTCTTCTTCTCTGTTCCCGATACACACACACTATCTAGCTTTTTTATGCGGATTGTATCCCGCAATTCCTTTTCCTAAAGATCATTTACACCTCTAGCATTCCAAACACCCAATCTTCATTCATCGCCTGAATTTTTTTTAAGGACATGCCTTTCGTTAACAGAAGTGTCAGTCCCATCCGAGGCTACATTATTTTTTGTATTATTCATTGTTAAAAGTATACACCTGACTACAACTTGATGCAAGAAATTTATTCCATTAGTATAGAATCATGTCCAAATTGAGCAGCTAAATCGTCGTCAGGTAGAGTATCTATTTACAACGTCGTTAGTCCCACCAATCTTCGGGCATGCAAAAGGAAGTATGAAAACCAAGCCAGAACCAAAGGAGTTGGGATCGATTTGTGTTGTACACTGAGGAGGGCACCAGTCTCCTGCAGTTTGGTCTCTAAGATGCAAAAATACCATTCAATGCTACAAAAATGTGACAATCAATCTCAACCATGAATTAAGACTTGACAAGCTTAGAAATCTCCATAAATCATCATTTTTTGAAATTTAAATTTGTAAAACATCTTGCAAACTTCCAAGACCTCCCACAACTTTCCCATCAGTTTTCATAAATTATCGAAAGTTTCCACGAATTTCCAAACATTTTTCAAAGTTTCCGTGAATTTCGATAGATTACTAGTCGTTTCTACAAAATCTTAAATTCTCATTACCTTTTTTCAAGCCTAGGACCTTTGAAAAATTTATGCTTGCACACGATAAAATGCTACGAGTAAAATACTCATCGTAATTTGCGCCTTCAGTCTGAGGAATGTCCACTACACATACAAAATATTCGAAAGCACTGAAAAATATTCAAAGATAAGCGCATGGAAAAAAAACTGAGAGAAATTTTAAATGTACTTCTTGAAAGGACGATCTATCTAATGACACTGCCCGTTGTCGATTGCCTTCAAACGAATTCTTAAGTTGTAATATGAAACCGTAGCACCGACAATTTTTAGAATTCCCTGTATAAAGTTGGGAAACCTCTCCTCTCTCAAGTCTAAGACCTTCGAAAAATTTATGTTTACACACGAATTGTAAATATTCGTATTTTTTACGGAGAAAGATATTTTTTACGCATTGTCACTATGTTGCCTGATGAAATTAACATTTTGTTCCCAAAAATGCGAATATTAAATAATTCTCTATATATGTTCAATTTGTTAATAACAATTAAAATTATTGACTTATGTTATCATAAACCTTGCCAGCCAGGTATTATTATAAACTTATTCGTTGGATCTTTAAAAAAAATCCTGTATGTACATAGGTATACAAGGCAATTGTTTATATAATTTGATAATTACAATGAAAATTGTCAAATTAGAATAAACTTTTCCAGCCTAATAACATGACAAAGTCATTCGCAGAAGGTTTTAATAAGAAGAGTATCTTTCTGCATGGACTTACGAATATAACGCAATTCTTGATATAATTTGTTAACAAAAATTATGAATATTTATGTATCGTAGCTTCTTTCATTTTGAATAATATTGTGAATTATTTGAAAATTATTGCTTTTCAATTATTTAGAAACCTATTTCTTATTTTCTTGATAAAATCGATTGAAATTATCTTTTTAACAGCCTTCAGTACTCATATTATTAAATATAAGTAGCAACGTGGAGTTTATAAAAAATTTTGAATAGAAAAAAGAACAGATTTTCTGAAAATTGCCGGAGAAGTGAAACACTACTAAGTATCCATTTAGTAAAGCTAACCACGATGGCCCATGAGTATCCAAAATCTTGCGTTTCATGCATCTATCACCCCGCTGACCATCATCGTCACACATTTCTTATAAACAATGGCAAACATCTTCTGCCTTATTTACATTCATTCATATATTCTCATGCAGGATCTTATGTTTTTACGGTTTTGATATCTTTTCGCTTCAGAATATTATTCGCACATTCCCATCATTCTTTCCTCGGTCTACCTCTGGGTACGCTCTTGTCAATCAGTGTTTCTTCTACACCATATTCTTCGAGATCAATCAGTGCAAGCACAGAATTATATTTTGTACTTTCATATTCATTCGTCACACTGCTATTCCTAGTAATGTTTCTCACGCTGCCGATAGTCTTTCTACCCTCGCTTATACGTCTGGGTATCCCTGCATACATCTTTCCGTTGCATACGCAATGTTGCATACTGTTCTCCCACCCCTTCTTCCAAACACAAAGACTTTTGTTTTATTCACATTAATTTTAAAACCGAAACATTTCATGCTGACATCCAGTCTGCTCTGCATTCTCGACAATTCATCGACTGGTTCTGCCGTAACAACATCACCTGCAAACGCCAATCCATGTACCTTCACAGTCCCGAGATCAAAACCTTCTTAGACTAAAAGAGCCATTATTAGAAATTTGTCCAGGTATACATTGAATGGCCAGGATGACATAACGCAGCCTTGCCTAGCGATGGTTGACTTTCTCCAATCATTTGTAATTTCCCCATTCTCAGCACACATATTCGTCAGCACGCTCAGCCACTCAAACAAGTATTTGTTGCCGCTGTTAAGCATTTTGGCGGTAATACCATACACACCAGCAGCCTCACAATCCTTCAAATTCTTAACTACGAACTCAATGTCGAAGATATTAATCAAGAGTCCTACACGGGCCGAAAAATGAAATCCCAAGTCGAGCCGTGGCCTTTGAACGCTGGGTTTAGTGTGATTCGAAGCGAAACAAAAAGACACCCAGTCCGCTCCATAGCTTTCTCGGGCCGAGCAGCCCTGTCCAGATCGTTTTTTTTTTTTTGATAAGTTGAAAAAGATATTTGTCATAAATAATTTTTTTTTGCAAAATAAACACTTTTCTTCAAAATTATTATGGTTTTAAATTGATTAAGTTTACTTTTGGTAAATTATTTTTAATCAACTATTAGAAAATCTCATTTAAATACTGTTTATTATTATCAATGCTATTCCTATTATGATTTCAAATAAAATATGATGATTCTTCATTCGCAATATGACACAATATAAAAAAATATCTTCAATTTTCTAATGTTTTTGAGAATGCATATTTGAATCAAATTTTTAATAATTAAATACAAAATTGAAAAAAAGCAAAGATTTCATTTATGAATGTACTCGTAAGTTTCAAATAACTCCTGAACTAAACACTCATTATGGAGAATTAAATTAATTTTATTCAAATTTGATGAACATCGAGAATTCAGTAAGTCGTTGAGTAAAATTTACAGTGATATTACTTTGGAGAAATGAAACTTTAACAATGTCTTTGAAAAAAAATCAATTCACTGTTATTTCAATATTACTTTAATTTAATTTACATATGCATTCTCTTCGAAATAAAACTGCCTTTGGAAAAATTCCACGCCACGCCATGCTTGGTTCAAAGTTCGAACCCAGGCACCTATTTCGTTAACAGCATTTCATTTATTCATTTGAATCAATTATGATAACGAAATAGTTATTTGTACGGATCGATTATATCCAGCAAATAAAATTCTTCATTTGCCAAAAACTGTCGCTGTCTATCATATTTGAATAAAAGACGTGTCTAGGTTCACTGGGATTCGGTAAGCGTAGCACGAATGTTTTCGGTAAGCCCAGGAAAACTGGAGAGGGCGGCTAATTTACCCGAAATTCGATGAGCGTAGTCCAAATATTTTCGGTGGGCCTAGACACTTCGTTGAACAAAATTGATTGAATTTTCTAGAATAACTGTTTGGTTTATAAATTGAAGGTATTTTTTTATATTGTAAAATCATACCAATGAAGAATCAAATTTATCATATATAATTTGAAAGTATAATAGGAACAATCTTACTAATAATAAACAGTATGTAAATGAGATTTTTTAATAATTAATTACCTTAAATTTACTACGTGTAAACTTAATCAGTTTGAAATATAATCATTTTGAATCAAAGTGGTTATCAGGGTGGCCCTAAAATTTACACTCTGGAATTTTCGACCAGTGACTCCGCCAAATCGTTCTCTCATGAAAACAAATGTATACGTATTTTTTTATTAGAAAGAAAATAATTTTTAGGACGTACTAGAGTATTTTGAAGTTTCCTCTTGATGTACGAATTGAAGGAGAAGAGTTCTAAGAGCGATTAAAGGCCCTGAAGCGAAACCTGAGGTTCAACCCAGATAACAGTTTTGGTGTTATTAGTCTGCCATTTAACTCAGGGACTCATCCTAATATTATGCTGTTTACAAGTGACTCCCACGGCCGTCACCTATTCGCGGCCCGCGGTCAAGGGAATTTCCGGACTGCGGCCCGCGGTCACTTTTGTCCTAGTTGAATACAATGATCAAAATTCGGAAGTAGGATCAGTTTTGAAAAACTTCTTCGGTTTGGCTTCTTTAATTCGGTCGATGTAGAAAATTGTTTTCATAAGGATTTCATGGCTCTCCAACCGTTACGTGAAAGATTTCGAAATTTTTGTGACTATATTTTAGAAAATTACATACAAAGTGATTCAAGTTTTCCACCACATATTTGGGCTGATTTTACTCCAGCAAAGACGCAGACAATAAACGGTTGTGAATCTTATCAATTGAAATAAATTCAATGTTTTACACATCAAAACCGAACATTTTTCTTCTTGATGAAGCTCCAGAACGTGTTCAAATAGATGTCTACATGAAAATGCAAAGTATTGGAAAGAGGAGGAAAGAGATTTTGGAAGAAGAAGAACTTTCAAAAGATGATATATTACTGTTGCAAAACGGTTCGTTAAGTAGATTCAAATTCGTCCGTAAAGTTTTGCATAAATTTTTAACAGTCTAGGTCTCAGCTCAAATTGAAATAAATACCTAATATATGGGAAAATAAGCAGTTTATTCCAGAATTTATTTCACTTGACGACAGCTTTCACTAGCTTAATTATTTATTTTTTATTAATTTTTTTAGTAAAGTATTTATAGAATTGACGACAGCTTTTACCAGCTTAATTATTTATTCTTTATTTATTTATTTAGTGAAGTATTTATAGAATTGACGAGAGCTTTTTCTAGCTTAATAATTTATATTTCATTATATGGTATATTATTATTAGTACCGTAATTATCACTTCTTTATAATGATTACTGACAATGCATATTTTCCTACATTTTTTAAACATGCCAGCATAAAAAATCTACTTATACAGTGAAAGCTGCAAGTCCTTAGCCTGGAAAAAGTGTGAAGGAAAAATGACTGTCGTCACTTGCGTAAAATCATTTAAAGTTAAGGAGGAAAGTGTCGAGTAGAGAGGGAAAGGAGGACTGTAGGGGCACGGGTCTCTTGAATCGACCGCCGGCCGCAACTAACATTTTCGTCTTTAGAAAAATTTACCGCGGGCCGCAACTTGGCTGCAAGGACTCTCCTTGTGCACAGGTTTTCATACCTGATACCTCTTTTTCGGGCGATTCCAAACTCGCGCTCTGATACCTGGGAAGAATACCCCCACCACTGATCCCAAAGCGCTTACCCCTCACTTGGGTTTACAGAATTAACGTAGGTCGCACCTCTACCCCTTTCCAACTCTCAGTAAACTTTATGATTTTCCACTGAGGTGGAAGTATACTTCACAGGTGGTAGTAGAGTGCGAGTTTGGACATGCCCCTCTTTCTCATCTGGAAACTTTATTGTTACCAAGTTCCGGTCCTCAGTAGAGAATTGGAAAATGAAAAGAAATTTTTTTTAGCTGATGCATATTCAAAAACATAGAAAGTGAAAGGAAACTTTTATTAGTCGGTCTTCAATGAACCATTCAGGATCGAGGTTTGGGCCTGTAGCAGGGCGCTTTATGGTCCAGTCTGCATCTGAAAGTCCTAAGCCCCTAACAATAAACCAGGTTAAGCACAGAAATACAAGTAAATCTGCTGTCGGGCTGAAATTTGTCATTTTTACTCATTTTTCTAACTGCTTTAAAACAATAGATAAAAAAATATGAATCTGTTATCAATATTCTCAAAAATGCTTATTGAAAATTTCAAGTTGAACATTCGTATCTAAGGTTCGCAAGGAGTCTACAGATATTGGAATTTTATGTAACTTTCGAGAAGTCTCAAATTTTTTCATAACTTTGTTGATGTATGAAAATTTGAAAAATTGCATCTTTACTGATGAGGAAATAAATACATGAAAGGTTGAATGAATTGTCTCATAATTTCTTGACCAAAATCGAAGAAGTGAAAAAAGTATACGTTTTACATGTTGAAGTCCATAAGACACAAATAATGAAAGTTGAAAGCCTTTGCCAGCCTTTACTATTCAATTTGTACAATTAAAGTTTGTAAAATTGATACTTTACCATTTTAAATGTTTTGTTTTAGGATAATGTTTGTTTTGAAGGCCTTGAAATAAAACTTATTGAAATTAGAAGGTTTTCATTTTAAATCTTGTTCATTATTGAACGATTGAATAAAAACTTTTTGAATGACAAATTTTTTAAGCTCTAATTTGGAAGATTTGGAAAGTTGAAAATTCAGAAGAGTCCAGTTTTGGCTGCTTCAGTTTGTGAAAATGAATTTATTTCGAGCCGATTGATTTTCATATATACGGCCATTTCCTGTTCATAAAACACAACTTTTAACAACATAACATAAAACAAAAACTTTTGGAACACCGATAGTTTCGCCACTGTTTATTTTTTCCAAGTGGAAAAATCTTCAGCTTTAACAGTTTGAAATTTTGAATTCCAACTCAAATTTCAATGACCGGGAAAAATTTGTGTGAACCGGAGAAAAACACCGGCAAATAACCAGGAATTTTTTTCAGTGACAAAAGTGGCCAACCCTGATCATTATAACCGTATTTTCAAATTCATTTTTAATATAACACAGCCCCACAAAAAAAGCAGGAGTTCCGACGGACTAGACTAGTCAATTGCTTTGAATTTCAAGCCGCTGAATCCGAATCCGTGGTCGGAATTCCACCATCAGGTCTTATTTTTTTCTCACGTCAAAAAACATCTTTTTTTGACATTTTTCGTGACTAAAAACATGTTATGAAAAAAACGCGAGTTAGTTTTTCAATTATGACCATGAATTCGGATTCTGCGGCAAAAAATACATAGAAATTGTCTAGTTTGGTCCGCTGGGTCAACTGGGTCATAAAAAAATACGAGCCTATTTTGTAATTCTGATTGGGATTGCAGAATCAGCAGTTCAAAGTACATAAGAATTATCTATTTTGGTTCACTTGACTGAAAACTTTACGGGGCGGGAGGGAGGAGGCTGTACAGAGTTCAAGACCCTACTTTTTGACAAAAAAAAAGTTTTGGCGGATCAGACTAGTCATCTCGTACATTGATCAAGCTGCTGCATACGTAGTTCGGAACAGAATTATCCAGTTCGGACTCGTTTTCTTCATAACCTCAAAAAAAAACACATTGGAAAAGCAATTTTCTCTACATGACGCTACAAAATTTGAAACCTCACATAGCTGACGTCCAAAATCACAGTAGCCAGAGCATGTCTTCTACTTGTTCCTTTTGCAACCAGGGTACCTCCACGTGGTGACAGTGGGCAACGGACTTCGCCGGAATAAATCCGTTGCTTACCGTCACCACTGTGATTTTGGACTCAATTGTGTGAGGTTTTAGCTTCTGTAGCGTCATATAAAGAAAACTGCTTTTCCAATGTGTGTTTTTTGAGGTTAGGAAGGAAACGCGTCCAAATTTAGTAATTCTGTTCCTGAATATGTATGCAGCAGCTTAATCAATATAAGAGATGACTAGTCTGGTCCACCAAAACTTTTTTTCTTGTTAAAGGAGTAGGGCCTTGAACTCTGTGCTGCCCCCCCCCCCGTCCCGCGAAGTTTTCATTCCAGTGAACCAAAATAGACAATTCCTATGTACTTTCAACTGCTGAATCTGCATTCCCGGTCAGAATTGCAAAACAAGCTCGTATTTTTTATGACATGTTTTATATCACGAAAAATGAAAAAATAAACAAGTTTCTTGAGATGAGAAAGATAACAAAAGCTAATTTTTGAATTTCGACCTCGGATTCGGATTCAACGATACAAAATCTATAAGAATTGACCAAGCTGGTCAGCCGGAACTTTTTTTGGTGGGGTATTAGCGTCTTGAGCTCTTTACAGCCCCCTCTCGACCCACAAAATGGTTGGTCCGCTGGACCAAACTAGACAAATTTTATGTATTTTTTACCGCTGAATCCGAATTCACGGTCATAAATGCAAAACTAATTCGCGTTCTTTTATAACATGTTTCTAATTATGAAAAATGTCGAAAAAAATATGTTTCTTGAGGTTAGAAAAAAGAAACAAGACCAGATGGTGGAATTCCGACCACGGAGTTGAATTTAGCGGCTCTAAATCCATAGGAATTAACTAGTCCAGTCCGTCGGAACTCCTCTTTTTGTTTGTGAGCTGTGTAATTTAAGTTTTCAAAACTCGAAAGTTTAAACTGAGATTATTATGTGCCTATTAGTCGTTTAAACAATCGAACTTGTCAATAATAGGCTTTAAAATTCATATCCTTATTATAGGTTCAAAATATCATATTATAATAAATACTATGAAATTTATAATTTCTTACAAAAGACAGTATGAAAAGTCTCTTTAGCTTAATCACAAACCTAAACTAAGGATATGAATGGTGAATGAATTATAATGATGTTCTCGGCAACTTTTTATCTTAAAACTTAATCAAACAGAAAAATCACTTATTTTTCAAAAAGGGCCAGATCGATTATTTTAAAGTTGGTTTTAAATTGTTTGTAGGATGTCAAAGAACTATAATCAAGAACAAAACCCCATCTGCAAATAACTTTCAGTTAGAAAAGGTTGAAATAAGTTAAAATCGGGTCCACTTTTTTTTCTATAAGATTATGCAAAAATATTATAGGATACAAATTTCAATTGAATACTATAAAAATTAATGAAAATTTGAGGGACATATATTTTATATAACATGAAATTTTCCATTCTACAATCATTAATCCAAATGCCACAAATTTATAACACAAATTTTTTGAAAACTGTTATTTTACGAAAAAAATTAAAATAAAGCTAGGGTAATAAGTAATAACCCCTATATTGGGCTACCCCTTAGTAGTGGATCTCCCCCTCTGAGTCTTTTTTGGCAGGCGGGTATGGCTTCGAGGTTAGGAACCAGTGATGGTTTCGCACCTCCGAAGGCACCGATGACAAAGACAATACTTCTAGCCGAATATTCTTTGTACACTCTCCGCAGCTCCCGTATAAGGTCTTGATACCTCTCCTTCTTTTCTTTCTCCTTGGCTGTGATGTTGGCGTCGGCCGGAGCCAAGAATTCGATCACGAACATCGTTCGTTTTCTCCTTGTCAAGGAGTATGGTGTCAGGCCTCGAGTGTACAACTCTTGGCCTGAAGTCGAAGTTTCAGTAAATTTTGCACAACTCGTTCTCGGAAATTGACTCTATCTTTCTAGGAGCGTTCGGCAGGGCAGAGTCGCGGTTAACACCATAAGAGCGACAAAGATAGTAATAAAGCACTCTCAAGACCGCATTGTGCCTGTGGAGATACGTTGTTCCCGCGTGAGTGGGACACCCGGATAGTAAGCGACATAGGTACTAAGAATGTGCATGACACGCTCTGTACCTATCACTCGAAACTTCTTCACGTGAGATGCGGCTGCGGTAAACCAAAGTGAAAATGACACCGTCTTGACACACGACAATAAAACCCTCTGTGCCTGAATCAATTCCAGATGACTTAAAGAAATCGAGCGTTAACTCCATCGACAAGGACTGATCTTTTACATTTCTGTGAAAGTTTCCGTGCGTTTTCTCGTCGTGAAGCTGTTCGAGAAAGTTGTTCACCTCCGTTTTCTTCACTCGGGCTATTAGAAGTGAGGAATTGATTGATGCTATCATTGTAATGATTGATATTATTATCATTACGCTAGTGGTGTAAATTTTGTATTGTTCCGTCGTTGCTAAAGCTTCAATATCAACGCGCGTGGTTGTACTTTTTTCCAAATTTGTGCGTATTTTTTTAACAAGGAAGTTAGTTTGAAAACATTTCTTGTGTCTAGAGAAGTAGTGAAAGCCTGAAGCGCGGCAGTGGAGGGGCGAGTGTTTCATTCGGACCGTCACGGCGTTTGACTGGGAGCATCACCAATTCACCAATTCACACCGCGTGTAGAGAAGTTTCACTTCAAAAAGATTCGATTGAAATCGATTCTTCCGTGAATTGACTTGAATTTCTGCAAATGTAGTGAACTGCAGATATGCAAAACACGCGCATATTATGTCAGAATAATATTCCGCAAAAAAGGTTCTATTGATATCTCTTTTAGGTCGAAGTTGGCTGAGGCTCACCGTATTGGGTACTTTTTTAAAGTATATCTTTGATTGCTTTAAGATTAATTGAATGATCATAATTCCTGGAAATCTTATGCAACCTTATCCTTACTTGACAGTAAAATCCAGCTCAAACTTAAAATATCCTCATTTTTTTCATGTTGGCTGCAATATCAAAGGATTTTAAGGTATATATGTGTTAGGTTTTCATAAGTTATATCTGACGCATAATTAAGCCATCAGATCGTATAACAACACATAATATTTTCCACTTGAGAGTAGGGAGGACCGTGGCTGCTCTGGTTATTTGATATGCTGGAGCCCCCCCCCCCCTCCACATACTCGCAGCGTATATGTGCAGAGAGTCGCGATATAAATAACCTCTGTTGAGGCGATGACTGTACGAGCGGATACCTCGAGTATAGGCTCAGGAGGGGAGACAGAAGCATTCAAGCGTGAACAACCGTGAGGCCGGCCACTGATAGGTCGGACAGTTGAAACGAGATGAGTGTATTGGAAAAAAGTATTTATAAATAGTTTTGACTTCTATTCGGACCTCTGCCAATTTAAAGATAATGGAGAATGCTTGAAAGTTAGTGCATGAAAATATATATGACCGCGTGTGGTGGACAGGGGAAAGTTATTCAAAGTGACCCCGAGTTACACTGAATCACTGGTTATTTACTGAAAAGTTGAAATCGTAATTTATCAGAAGCTTACCGGTAACTTATGGTGACTTTTGGTAACATTCCTCTCCACTCCACGCGCGGTTGTGTGGACTTCCATGAGGGTATTTTTCATCGTGCTCTTTTATCTTTAAATCTACAAAAGTCCGGATAGAAGCAGTGCTTAATACAGATACTTTATGCCAAAACCTATTTATACCAATACATGGCGCAAAAATGAAATTGGATCTAGCAATACTTTTTTCAATACTTAGTCTAATACATACTTCCAATACTCCTTTTCACTAAGGGAACAAAAGAAGATATAATAAGAAAAAATAGTAATTATAATTGTTGCAGGTGAATTTTACCTAGTGAAGGTAATTTTTGTACAAGTAGAGAGTATTCTGAAATTCATGTAAGGATTACACTTCGTTTTTTCTGTGAGGATATTGGAGATATCCTGTATGCAGCCAAGATTTCTGTGGTGTAATTTTAATTTCTAAAAACGAGTGTGATGGCGATCGCACAAGGATCTTCATATTGAATAAGCAAATTCAATCATTTTGTTTACCTATTGTACATGAGAACATCAGGCTTCCATAATCGATGCGGTGGTATCCGGAGGTCCCTCACACCTCCATATTCAGAGATGTTCCACCTCATGTTAACGTCATTCCATTCCTGCGAAACAATAACATCACACATCATTCAAAATATTTATTATAATATTCATTAGGTTTGGCCAGAAATTTTACTTTTACTAAGACTGTGTTTCTTAAAGACAACTGTCGGTCCTATATAATTCATATTAGGTATTTTTCAAAAAACGGGATCAATATGGTGGATCAAAAGATAAAATGATAGAAATCGAGAATTCCTTAATGCTGTAAAGTTTCACCTTGGTCCTTTCTCGTGTATGCTTTGTGTTTTTTTAGGTTTATATAGAATGTTTTGGAAATATTTCGAAATCGACTAAAGGAAAAAGGAAAGAATGCTGGTTTTCCCAAGCAGATCCAGAGGAACGTAGCATCATAGCAATCCAGCAAGTCATCTCTAAGTCGATCTGTCCGCTCAAGACGTCGACCGTTTCACCGATCCGTCATCGTATTTTCATTAAAATTATTTGCAGCACCCCGAACTGTAGGGCAATCGACACTGTTTGACGACCTATTTTCGGATGCTCTGCGCGTTCGATCATTTTGAACCGCATTCACAGCTGGGTTTGGTGTTGTCATAGTTGTTCCTACGAGCAGCTAGAGAAAGGGTTCATCCACTCATGCAGAGCCCCGCATTCAAGGGTAAGACAGTATTCTCTAGGAGGTCGCCCGGTATCTCAGAGATACTGTAAAGAACACCTCACCTAGGTGCCATTCAGCTTTCCGCACGATTGTTCACGCCTTAGAATCGGGGCTTTTCTTTCGGGACCAATCCTGGGCAACTGTCCGCGACTGCTTATTAACTATTGTAACGTATTCAGCGGAAATCTTCGGTACAGGGAACCTCTATGCGCAGCCTGAGGACGCGTCCGCTGGCTTTGTGATATGCCCTCCGATTCAATTTCAAAGGAACCGAACCAAAACCAAATGGCGATAAATATATTGAGAAAAAAATTGGTCAAACAACCACCGCTGGGTTTCCCTGGGAGAGACTTCTATCGAGGGAAATGACACTGGCTCCCAGTAGAGCCGCGGTAAATCACACTTATAGCTACGTCTCCCAACTCACAGCTCCCGTATAATGTCTCGATACCTCTACCGCTCTTTCTTCTCCTCGAATGTGACGTTGGCGTCCGCCGGACCCGAGAATTCGATCACGAACATCGTATGATCATCACATAATATTCACCCTGGATTTGACGTACATTTTGATTATTGCGTGCGATGACCGTGAGGCCCTTCCAAGAATTTTTATAATGTAATCAGACAGTTGCATTTAAAAATGAAGGCAAAATATGCACGTGAGTGTTTGAACTGCCCGCTTGGTGGCTACGGAACTGTTCAACTCCGCTGAGCTCACAGCACCTTTCTCTTGGGTCATTGAACCCCCTCATCAACGAATGTTGGCCGGCGGAAATTCTAAGAACATTATATATCCAGAGCCGTTATATCCAGAGTTGAGTATATATATATATATATATATATATATATATAAATTAGTCAAACAACTGCAGCTGGGTCTCTCCGGGAGCAACTGCCATTCAGGAAAATGACACTGGCTTCCAGTAAAGCCGCGGTAAACTACACCTATGGCCACTCGTCACAACCGTGAGATGGTTGACCACACGCTACGATGAACACATAATGAAGGGCTAGAGGACACGAAGCAACCTTAGAATGACAGCGCTCTGCATCCATCTCGTAAGTTACTCGTCATGCTTCTGGCACGCAGACTGTGATCATAAACTTAACAGGTGATGACGGCATGCACTTCAGTCAGACCTTGCGGCTTAGGAGGAACCTGGATATTAATGTTCTTCCTTATCCTAAAGTCGACATCATCTCTCAGGTGATGCCTGTTTTCCGCTGTTGGTCTTAATGTCACGTTGATGCTTTGGGAAACAATAATCAAGTATTTTGATCATGAGCATCTAAGAGTAACTAGATTGATTTGCATTACGATGGGTATCTTTCAAGGAGACTCCTTTAGTGCATTATGGTTCTGTTTAGCGTTGAATCCACTGAGCAAAACACTAAGTGGCATATCTCATGGGCTCGGAGTACATGACAGCGAGGATGGTCATCAACATACCCATCTTTTGTACTCAGATGACCTGAAGCTACACGCTAGGTCAAACCAGAAACTGGAGCCAGTGATCCACGTCACAAAGCAGTTTTCCAATGACACACGCATGGAGTTTGAAATAGATAAATGCAGAACAGTGCATGTAATCAGGGGAGAATTAGGCACCACGGAATTAAAGGACGAGAACGAGGATCACATCGAGGCAATGGTTGAGGGTGAGTCGTGAAAAGTATCTGGGTATTCTTGAGTGTCAGGGTATTCAGCATACAATAGGTAAGAAAAGCCTAGTGACTGCCTTCACTACAACATTATTGCAGAAAATTTCAAACATCGCATCAAATTCTTAACTTTTCTAACTCATCATGCACTTGAATTGGTCCATGGCTGATGATAAAACACCGGGGTTACCTGAGAAAGAAATAGAAAAATAATAATAACAATAACAATAGTAATAATCATAATCATGATTTTGATGACTACTTTGGCGGTAGCATTGTTACTGACAGGGTTTACCAGGCCAGAAAGGCAGAGAACGAACAGAAAATGGAATAAGAAGAGCAAAAAAATCATAAACTATAATTAAGAATAAAAAAAAGTATATAGTCCTTGTTCGCTGCCCGAGGAGCGTCAGTCCCCCCTTAGCGCCACCGCTGGGAGTAGCAGCATGCAAGCCCGTGGCAGTGAGCTGCATATTGGGCAGGCCAATCCCAATAGGATACCCGAAATGGCTACTGTTCAGCCGGATCAAGTGCTGTAGAAGCAGACTCTTGCGTATTGTGCAGCGGTCGCATGTGCCGGAATCATGAGCATAAATCTCAGAGTCCGGGCTGCTAACAACTACGCCCTAAGAAAGATATCAGATCCTCCATGAAACTTTCGACTTCGATGCGACATTAGAGAAATAAGAGCAAAACTTGGACGGATATACCAATTTCAAAAGGGCAATTGGTTTCGAAGACCGCGAGAAGAAATGACAATAGGACCTTTTTGGCAGACGTAAAACGTTTTTATCGCAGACTTGCCAATGGCGGAAGCAAGACTCAAAATTATTGTAAAGTACCTAGGGCCGAGAAAATTGCCAAATATTGATCGAGCATCTGAGATATTCATAGGTCAAGTCAGCTGCACAAGACGTGGCTCCGTCTAGAAGAGAACAGAGTTGCAAGGTTGCCTGGAATGAATTCTCTATCCATCTCAGCCTCCGACGTAACTCGCATCCTTAAGACATATAAGATCTGTTCACGTGTCATTCAATTTCTGGATCACGCCGTGCAAACATGGTGCACAGAGATCGAATGTTTCAGTCGCGGGGAGATGAGGGATACCCGGTCCTTGCCCATTAAACGAGGAATCTTCCAAGGTGATTCATTCAGCGCACTATGGTTTTGTT
>JAUMHM010038969.1:0-15660 GCA_032362435.1 Melikaiella ostensackeni
GTCACCAAAAAAGTTATTTTTCTACTCAAAAATTGAATTTTCAATAAAATCGTTCAATCCTTAAACAAAACAGATCAATTTTTAACCAAGCAGTTGCATTTTTGACCAAAAAGGATTAATTTTCTACCAAAATAATTATTTTTTACAAAAAAAATCTACCAGAAGAATGGAATTTTCAAACCATATAGACGAATTTTCAAAAAAAGTTAAATTTTCGACCAAAAAAGATCTCTGAGTAGCGAAAGAAAAGAAATTTCAACCAAATATTTTGATCTTCCACATAACAGTTGAATTTTCAGAACAGAAATATGATTTTTTAAATCAAAAATATGAATTTTTAAGAATTTCCAAGAGAAATGTTACTTTTCAATCAAATATCTGAATTTTTAACACAGAAAGATTAATTTTCAACAAAACAGTTTTATTTTTACCAAGAAAAAATTCTCATTTATACCATAAGGGATGAATTTTTAAACCAACTGAAGGAAAATTCAACAAAAATGTTTAATTTCTAACAAAAAAAGAATTCTGAGTCGAGAGAAAGAAAAAATTTCAACAAAATTGTACAATTTTCTAAAAAAACAGTTGAGTTTTCAACCTATAAATATAATTTTTCTACAAAAAGTTATATTTCAACAAAAAGTTATTTTTCAACCAAAAAGTTATGTTTCAATCAAAAGTTGAATTTTCTACTCAAAAAGACGAATTTTCAATAAAATAGCTGAATTCTTAACCAAAACTCATGAACTTTCAACCAAACAGTTGCATTTTTAACCAAAAAAGATTAATTTTTCACCAAAACAGTTGTGTTTACCAAAAAAAAATTCCCCAGAAGAGACGAATTTTCAAACCATATAGGCGAATTTTCTACAGAACTGTTGAATTTTCAACCAAAAATAATTTTGAGTCACCAAGAAAGAAGAATTCAACACAATTATTCAATTTTCTTTAAAACAATTGAATTTTCAACCCTACAAAACGTATTTTTAACAAAATAGCTAAATTCTAAATCAGAGTAGATCAATTTTCAAACAAACAGTTGTATTTTTACCCAAAAAAGATTAATTTTCTGCTTTTTTGACAAAATTGTTGAATTTTCAACAAAGTGATTGAATTGTTAACCACATAGTTTAATTTTCTACCAAAAAGATGTATTTTTGAACGAAAAAGATGAATTTTTCAACAAGATACATAATTCTTGAACCAAAAAATTGAATTCTTAACTGAAAAGGATGAGTTCCCAGTTGTAAGAATTAATTTCCAACAAAAAGAGAAATAATTTTAAAAAAATAGTTGAGCTTCCAGCTAGAGATTGATTTTCAAACAAAAAAAAAAGAATTTTCAACAAAGTAGTTCAGCTTTCTACCAAGTAATTGAATTTTGAACCAAAAAAGATGAACTTTCGATGTAAAATATAATAGCTGGTAATTCAACCGAAACAGATGTTAATTTCAAATGAAAGACAGTTGAATTCAAACGAAAAATACGAATTCTGAACAACATAATTGAGTTCTCAACCAAAATAGACTCATTTTCACCCAAAAAGTTGCATTTTGAACCAAAAAGATTAATTTTCCTTCAAAAAAGACCAATTTTCAACAAAACACATAAATTTCCAACCAAATATTTGAATTTTTAGCCAAGAGGATTGATTTTCTGCCAAAAGGGACGAATTTCCAACAAAATACATGAATTTTCTAATGAATTTATAACTAAAAGAGATGAATTTTTAACCAAAAATTAAATAGCTAAATTTTCAGTTGAAAAAATGGATTTTCAACCAAGGAAAAACGAATTTTCAATAAAATGTTTAAATTTTGAACTAAAGAAATAAACTTTCAACTGAAATGATGAATGTAGAACAAAATAGTTGATTTCTCAACTAAAACAGATTAATTTTTGACCAAAAAGATGTATTTTTTCCCCATAAAAAAATGAAATTTCCACCAGTAGAGATGAATTTTCAAACCAAAAAGAGAATTTTTCTACACAAGAGCTGAATTCACAACGAAAAAATATTTTCGAGTGAAGAAAGAAAAAACTTCAACCAAATTGTTCAATTTTCTACCAGACATTTGAATTTCCAATTCAAAAATATGATTTTTTAAACAGAATTTTAGTTTTCAACCGAATAGTTGAATTTTCAACCCAAAAAGACGAAGTTTTTAAAAAATAGTGAGTCCTCAACCAACACAGACTGATTTTAAACTAAATAGTTGTACTTTTTACCAAACGAAGTAATCAAATTTCTACCATGAGAAGTGGTGAATTTTCAAATCAAATGAACGAATTTGCAACATAAACGAAAAACAAAAACAAAAAGTTAATTTTCTACCAAACAGGTGAATTTTCTAATAAAATAGTTGAATTCTCAACCAAAACAGGTTAATTTTAAACCAAACAGTCGCATGTTTAACCAAAAAAGATGAAATTTATACCACAATATTGAAGTTTCAAGCCAATAAGATGAATTTTCTACATTAATTTTTACATTAATTTCTTCAATATTTTCCTATTATTCATTTTAATGATGATTATCCTATAATCATTTTCTATGTAATGATGTAACTCTTGAAAATTCAATTTTAAATTTACTACGATTTTCAACACTGGAAAACTCAGCTGTTGGAAGTTGAAGAAAAAAACCAAATCATCTATTAAAATTGTTATGTTAATACTAATGGTGTGAAATAGTTGATTTTATAATGAGTTTCTTTGATAGTAGAATTTGATCGAAAGTTATTGAGGTAGATATTAAATGTTGGCATTGGCACCACAAATTGTTCCTTTGGGTTTAACGATAGTTCAAATTCTAAAGCATGGCTCATAAAATTTGAATGCTGCATTATAACTGCAACAATAAAGATCATAAAAGCTGCAGTTCAATTAATGATATTATATATAAGTAAATATGCATAAAATATTATCAGAAAGTTGCACGATGTTTCTCGTCCAGCGGAAATTCGATCTGTTGAACCAAAAGTGAATTTTCTCTTGGAAAAAATGCGTTATTTGTTGCATTATAAGTTTTTTGATGACGTTAAAAAATCTAACTTGAAACGCTTTAAATCCCTGAAATTTCAAGTCAAAGTATTGCATTTTCGACAAAATAGATGAATTTTTATCTGAATAGATGGATTTTCAACTAAAAAGATGAATTTTCAACAAAGAAGGATAGTTTTCTACCAGAAAAGTCGAATTTTTAACAAATACATGAATATTCAACCAAATAGTTGAATTCACCAAAAAAACACGAATTTTCATCAAAATAGTTGAATTCTTCACCTGAAACGATTAATATTCAACCAAACAGTTGCATTTTCAACCAAAAACATGAAATTTCGACCAAAAGAGATGAAATTCAAAAGCAAAAAGACAAATTTCCAACAAAAGAGTTAAATTTTCCACCAGAAAAGGTTCTTTAGTCAATAAAAAAGAAAAATTTTATCTTAAATGTTCAATTTTTTAGCGAAAAAGAAGAATTTTCTACGGAACAGTTGTATTTTCAGCCCGAAAATATAATAGATAGAAGATAGAATGTAATAGAAGAATTATTTTCTACTAAAAAAGATGAATTTTCAACAAGATACATCAATTCAGAATCAAGAAGATTAATTTTTAATTTGAATGATGAATCTCAAATAAAAAAAATGAATTTTTAACAAAATAATTTTACTTTCTGCTAAAAGAGATAAATTTTAAACTAAGCAGTTTGAATTCTCAACTAAAAAAAAATTTCAACAGAAAAAAAATTTCAACAGAGAAACTAATTTTTAACGAAATAGTTCAATTTTCTACCAGAGATACTAACTTCTAACTGAAATATGATGAATCTTCAACAAAAAAATTAACAAAATAGTTTAACTTACAACGAAGTAGTTGAATTTTTAAGCAAAATAGATGCATCCTCAACAGAAGACGTAATAGTTGATGATTCAACTAAAAATTATTTTTAATTAAGACTAAAACAGTTTAATTCAACCAATAAAGACGAATTTTCAAGAAAATACCTAAATTATTGATCAGATAGTTGAATTATCAACGAAAAAGATTACATTTCTATCAAAAAGATGAATTTTAACGAAAATACATGAATTCTTAAATAAATAGTTGAATTTTTTACTAAGAAAGATAAATTTTCAACAAGAAAACTAATTTTCAAAAAAATAGTTAAATTATCAACCACAGGAATGCACTTTCATCCAAAATAATGAATCTCCAAGAAAAAAAAATTTAACAATATAGTTTAACTTTCAACGAAAAAATACTTTTATTTTATAACTATAACGGATGAATTCATTAAAAAAAGACGAATTTTTAACAAAATATATAAATTTTCAACTCAATAGTTGAATTTTCATTTGAGAAGATTGCATTTCTACCAAAAAGACGAATTTCCAATGAAATAATTAAATTTTCTACTGAAAAATATAAATATTTAACAAGAAAAAACAAATTTTAAAAAAAACTATTAAATTTTTAAGTAAAGAAATAAAACTTTGCTCCAAAATAATGAATCTCCAACAACAAAAAAATTACAATATAGTTTAAATTTCAACGGAGTAGTGGAATTTTCAAGCAAAATAGATGAATTCTTGACAAAAAAACATAATAGTTGATATTTCAACGAAAAAATATTTTTATTTTATAACTCAAGCAAATGAATTTATCTAAAAAGACGAATTTTTTACAAAATAAATAAATTTTCGACCAAATAGTTGAATTTTCAATCAAGAAGATTGTATTTCTACCAAAGAGACCAATTTGAAATTCAATAATTAAATTTTCTACTAGAACATATAAATTTTTAACAAAAAGAAATAAATTTTCAACAAAACAGTTAAATTTTTAACCAAAGAAATGAACTTCCAACGAAAATAATGAATCTTCCATCAAAAAAATAAATTTTTAACAAAGTAGTTCAACTTTCAAACAAGTACTTGAATTTTCAGCCAAAAGAGATGAATTTACAACGAAAAAGATAATAGTTGATATTTTAAGTGAAAACGATTTTGATTTTAAACAAAAAACACTGTAATTCCAACCAAAAAAGACATATTCAACAAAATAGTTGAATCCTCAACTGAAACAGATTACTTTTCTACCAAAAATTTGCATTTTTGTCCAAAATTAATGAAATTTCTACCAAAATAGATGAGATCTCAAACTAGAATATATAATTATATATAATTATATTATAATAACCAAAAATGTATTGATAGACTTTTCAACCAAAAAGAATGAACTTTCAAACAAAAATAGACAGATTTTCTTATTGGCTTCGATCAATTCAGTTCACATTTACGTTGAAAATAAGAAAGATGGCAATTAACTTAATTTGTGAATGACCCTTAAGCTTTTATTTTTCAATTTATTGGGCAATTTTCTTCACCACTAAGTACTTTATAACTCGGCCTTCTTCTATAAATAGGACAATACTTTGTATTATATGAACCGCTCTTTTTTTTTAAGGTTCTTCTTGAAAGACTTTGCAGGGGGCCTTCGCGTTTCTAGTTACGCCACTGTTCTCTTTTCGTCGAGAAGTTTCTTAAACGCTTCTGTATAGTAGTAAATGCTCCCCTGTCATTTTCTCTATCTTAATTAGATCTACAATGTAAAGCCTCTCTCTATTCGGCACAAGAGCTTGCAAGGATATGATAATCAAAGTCGAGTAAAACCTAATTGAACCTCTCCCGATTAAAATGAGATAGACGTGGATTCAGCCTGAGAAGAATTGTCCTGAAAGACAATTTGAAAAATCGTTTGAATTTTAGTTCGAAAAACTGAGACTTCTCGAGGATTTCAAGGCGCACCTTTTTTTCTCTTGCAAAATTTGTAGGTTTTGTAGTTTTTGAAGTAATTGGTAAAAAGTAGATTTTTCGAATACAAAAAATTTCAATCTTTTTCACTTCAACTCGCGCCAACTTGGCCCATTTTCAGAATTTTCCGATTTTTTAATACGAAATTACCTGTCTAAGTCTTACAAAACTATTTAGCGAAGAAAAACGTAAATATTTTGATATACAAAAACGTTGTTAATTTTTTTTGTGACTTTGCAAAAATCATGAATTTCAGCCTTCAAACGCTTCGTTTATCGAGCGGATTCTCAGCAATGACAAACTCTCAGTGAAAACGTTGTTGATTAAGGTTTAAGAAAGTTTTGTGAAAAGTTCAAACTCGATCGGAATAATGGTTAAAAAATTATGAATGTTTTAAAATGCAAGCGGTAATCTTAACGCTGCCCGAAGCACGTGCCTCCTCGGCTACGAATGTGTTGCAGCGGACGATATGAAGGTCAAGTCGAATACAAAAACAAGTAATAGCAACCGTTTGTAGTTCTCTTCTAAAATATACTATAAATGAAGCAAAGAACCAGTGAATGGATTATTCTCTAGAATAGTTGCAAAAGTATTATTATTGAGATAGGTTTACTTTAGTTAATACCCCATCAACTTAAGAAGGAATCTAAAACTGAATCAAAGTAGAAAAAGAAAAAGGCATGAAGAGGTATGGATTAAAAATAGTTAAAAATGTTCCAGAAATCAGGTACGATTGGAAACCGTTAATAAAAATTTCAAGTAAACTCTTATCATAAATGTAATATTTTAGGACTATTTTTTATTCTTGATTTCTTGAATAATGCCTTTATTAAATTATTTATAGATAGCCTGAGGAGATGAGGTTCCGAAAGCGTCGGACCTCCGACTTTTTTCAAACTATCTATACTTATGTATCTTGACGCGTTGATTACGAATATGATAGCGAAAATTGGCGCCCTCCAAGTGCTCGAGAATAATGAAGACGCTCCCGAAAGCGCGAACGCTGAAGAAAGACCCAACCCCTATCGTACCCCGCCTTGTTACAACTTCTAAACTTAGTCCATCTTTTTCTGGAAAACTATCATCTCTAGTGTGAAGAATGAAAGAATATAAAATATGCATTTCTATGAGATCTACAACTTTTGTCTGAAATATTTGTCGAAATGCCCATTATTTACGGAAATAAATTTGAAAAAACCAAGATTTTATGATTTTTTTAAATGGTTATTGTCATGAAAATAAAATTTGCGCTTATTTTCACTATTATATTCATAATCAGAGCGTCAAAATACGTGAGTATACGTAGTTTCAAAAAAATTGGAGGTCCGACGTTTTCGGAACTACATCCGTCCAAAGTAATTATTCCTATTTTTCAATTGAGAAGCTGATAGCATTAATTATTATGATTTCAGGGAAAAGAAGATATAGCAAAGTCTAAATCTAAAGAAGACGGTATCAAGGATATCATAATCCCGGAGAGATCTTTCAAACATATTGAATCCTGCTGTGGAGAAAAATGTTACCAAAAATTTGCAAATCTTCAACAACAAAAAAAGTACATAAAAACTTTTGGGATCTCGGGAATTATAATGAACAAAATTTGCTTCTCAGTGAAATGCTGAAATGCAAGAATCTTATCGAAACGAATGCAGGTGAAAAAGTAGGTTGGTTAATTCATCGGATTTATTTATTTCATACTGACGAAGAAAATTTTTCAGCTTGCAAACAAATTTTTTGTGCTCTTTTGTGTTCGGACAAAAGAAGAGTTTAAAATGTTCAAAAAAAAAGTTGAATAAGTAGCCTCAAAAAATTTTGCAGGTGAACGACGCAAAAATCGTGTTAAATTAACGAAAGATTTAAAAAGAGTGATTAAAGAGCATGGTGAATCGATCCCACATCTCAGTTCACGCCACAAACAAAATTCAAGTAGTCTAAAATATTTTGAAAATCCTTCATCAAATCTTATAGAACTTTATAAATTGTTCGTTTTTCTTCATTCACAACAGTCGAGAAATGTTAAGATGTTCTGCAGGATTTTGAAAAAAGTTTCATAGGCAAAATGCAAAAGCCAAAAGTGCTTAAAAGTAGTTTTTTATAAAGTATCATTTTAATATATTATTGTTTCAAATGTCTAATAAGCAAATAATTTTGATGATAATATCTTGAGTATTAGTTTGGTATCCGACTTGACCTTCATATCGTCCGCTGCTACACGTTCGTAGCCGAGGAGGCACGTGCATCGGGCAGCGTTAAGATGCTGCTTGCAATCTAAAACATTCATAGTTTTTTAACCACTGATCTCAAAAAAGATGAAAAACTTCTTGTTTATTAAAATATTAACGGTTTTCTTTCTCAAACAGTTTCGAGAGACTTAAACACGTAATTTAGTATTAGTGAAATTGAAAAATTCCGAAAATTGGCTAAGTTGGCGCGAGTTGAAGTGAAAAAAGATTGAAATTTTTTGTATTCGAAAAATTTACTTTTTACCAATTACTTCAATAACTACGAAACCGACAAATTTTCGCGTAATGAAAAAAAGATGCGCCTTGAAATTCTCTGTAAGTATCAGTCCTAAAAATTGAAATGCGAACGATTCGAGCGATTCAATTTTAAAATAGACAATAGACAAGCCACAATAAGAATAATACAATTTTTATTAGATATTAGGATCATTATATCAAAATGCACAGTTGGGCAGAATCGTCAAAATATGGCCAAGAGTACTATTAATTAAGTTTACTATACAAACTTAAATTTCTTCGAATTACATTCTCAACTAACCAGTTGATCATGTAGTACAATATATTTAATTAGCAGTATCTTTCAACACGGTTTTTTTTAAAAGGAAGATGACCTTATAATAGTCATGTATTCACAGATTTGCTGTCTATTAATATGAGCCGAAAAATTTCTGTAAGGTAAACTCAGCTTTCTAAACTTACGTTCAGAATTAGTGGAAAGCTTATGGTCTCTATTTTAAACCCTGAAAAAAATTTTTGTGCTTTTTCGCAATCTTGAAAGTTATTCTGAAAATACTATCCAATGAACCTTCGAAGAGTTTAAAAAAAGAACTCGTGTCGTTATTTTTCCTAAAAGTGACAAAGCAAAATCAAATGAGTTGACCTAATCTTGGCACTAAACCTTTTATAATAATAGTCATTTCAAAATCAAAAATTACATTTTTACTATCAAAACAAGATTTTGTGTGGTGCTAATGTGAATTTGCGCTCAGTTAAGGTAAATTACTCAATTCGCAATATTAAAATTCATTTCTTATTTCAACTATTATATTATTTAACATTTAAAAGTTTCAACATATATTTTTGAATATCCTAAGCATTTGATTAATTTAGTAAGTCATTTTCCTCTCTTATACACCTACTGCGGTTAAATTGGGCATTTTATTCATTAATTATAGAGGGTATTTGAGCAGTACTGATGAGGGAGCTTTAGAAAGCATTATCAAAGTTTCTGAAAAAATTGACTAATATGCATTTATAATGTGACTAATCTTCTGTTCAATTCAAAAACATTCGATGAAATTTATTAGAATTTCGGGTAAATTTTAACGAATTCAGCATGAAATCACAAGATCTGAATTCGAAACAATTCAAGTTAATGTGAATGGGAAATGTATGTAAATGGGAAATGTAAATGTAAAATGGGAGTGAACAAAATTCAGGGCAAATTCAATAGAATTAAAGTAAATTTCAAAAGTCAAAAAGGAGAAGAAAGAAAATTAATCAAACAATATTAGAGTGAGTTCAGAGGAATTCAAGAAAAATGAAAAAAAATCGAGAAAATTCATAAAAATTGAAGTTATTTCTGGAAAATTGGAAGAAATTTGGAGGAATTCAATAAAACTCATAAGAATTCGTAATGAATTTTAAATAATTTAGGATAAATTTCGAATAATTTAAGTTAATACAAAATATGTTTAAAACCCAAATAAAAAATTTCATTAAATTTGGGTAAATTGAAGTGAATACAAGTCTGGTGAAATATATAAAAATTCAAGGTGAATTTAAAAGTCTTCAGGATGAATTAAAAAAAATTAATGTCCAAAAAGTATCCATTGAATGAATCCAAAAGAATTCTAGAAAATTAAGAAATAGGTATAGGCCTGAATTTTATAGTGATTGAATCTTGGGTCCTCTGTTATCATATATTGAAAGAAAAGTGGCTTAAGTGATATTTTCATTTAAAAAAGTGACTATAGTGACTTTATCTTAAAAGAAAGAATAAAGAGTGATTTGAGAAAAAAATTGCCTAAAACTGTCCTAAAAGTGCCCTAAAAATGTGAAAGTCCTATGCATCCGCCATTTAGAATTTTGTATTTTCGATACGGAATTTGGAATCACCGACCTCAAAAAGATTTAATAACTGCCTTTTTGTTATATTTCAATTAGTTGAGGACTTTTGTCCACATTGTGAGGATTCTTCCCTTCGATTCTCTTTTTATTTGAAAATGAAAAAAGTATCATTTTGCCTTTTTTAATACGCAAATGAAAAGATTTTTTTAATTAAAAAATGTCAACTTGTCACGTTCAGGGTTTAATTTGCATTTTCAAATTAAAAATACTCTGTTTGATGCCTCGATTATTTCAAATGAAAAGCGTTTGAAATTGGATAACTTTGATTCCGTGATTAGAGAATCTCAAATTTAGACATTTAAAATTCAACAGCTTTTAATTTATCAATTTCAAGTGTGAGCTCTCTAAACGTAACCAATCTTCAATTAAAGATTTGAGAAGTGTAAATTTTCAAAACTCAGCAATATTTGAATACGTAAGACTTCAAGAATGAGCAATTTTGTTTCTATTCTAGACGCTTAAATTTGTTTCAAGAAAAAAGATTCTATCCTAAACATAAATTATGTTTTGCAGATTACAAAATAAAAAGCTCTTAAAATTTAAATATACGTAAAAAAAGGTATTCATAAAAATATTAAAGTTACAAAAAAAGAATTTTTCCAAACATAGGTATTTTTGGCAAAATATTTGATAATGTATAATTCTAAGAACTTGAAATTCAAAATTATTCAATTTTTGAAGCTAGATAGATTTTAAGTACAAAATTTTTAGTGATTCTCGTTTGAAGATTGTCTAATTTTTGAGGCTTCGAATAATTTAATTTTTAAAGCTACTGCTTTGAAATTGTTACAGCTATGAATGTTTCAATTCAAAATATTATCTAATTTCCAAGCCGTTAGAATAATACGTATTTAAATCACAAAGATTCCAGTCACTGATCAATTAAAATTGAAGAAATTACATTCAGACTGAATAAAAATTCAAGTTTCTCTTTAAAGTCCAATATTCAAATGTAATTACGAGATTCTTAGAAATAAAAAAAGCATCTGAGAAAAAATTAAGCATCTAACGTTCAAGTTTGGACAACACACTTTGAAATATCTCTATTTGTTGGTTTTTTTTGGTTAATTTCAATGGAGATATTTAAGAGCGCGTTATCTAAATTTAATCGTGAGATTCTTGCTTTTTTTGAATTTCTAGGAATTTCATAATCAAAAGTTACTTGTAGATTATTATTTTAAATTTATGATTGATAAATTTTAGATGTTTTAATTAATAATTTTAGACGTTTCAATTTCAGAAAAGCTCTGCTTTAATTTTTTTAATTTGAATACTAAAAATAAAAAATTCTGGTTTGAAAGTTTCAATCTTTCACTTTTAATCACCGGAAAACATTTTCCAGAACAGAAAGACACACATATACACACATAATTCAAATGAAGTAAAGGAATCAAAAGTTCAATTATAATATTTTCAGTTTTACATGCTTAGAAGTGGAATTTTTCAAGATTGAAAGCTCCCAAGTAAAAAATTTTCAATTTTTGAGGCTTCGAACAATTTAGTTTTCACGGCTACTGCTTTGAAATTGTTATAATTATGAATAATTTTTTTGTGACTAATTTTCAAGCCCTAAGAGTAAAAGGTATCCAAATTAAAAAGATTCCAAATACTGATACATTAAAATTGAAGAAATTACATTCAGAATAAAAAAAATTTAATTCTTTTTTAACGTCCAATATTCAAATGTAATTCCGACATTCTTAGAAATTAAAAGAAAATTCTGTTGAAAAAACCAAGAATCTTGCGTTAAAATGTGAACAACATATGTACTCTTAAATACGAGTATCTCTATTCATTTCGTTCTTAACTCAAATGTGGAGATTTGAGAGTGTGTTGTCCAAATTTGGTCGTTAGACTTGAAGAAAATTTTTTTTTAGTTTCTAAGAATTTCGTAAGTACTAGTAAATTATAGATTACTATATTAAGTTTATGATTTTCAAATTTTGAATGTTTCAATTATAAGATTCAGACCTTCTGAATTCAGAAAAGTTCTGTTTAATTAATTCCACTTTGAATCCAAAATCTAAAATTTCAGGTTTGAACGTCTTCATCATTTAATTTTAATCACTGGGAAAATTTTTTCAAGCTAGAAAATCACAGGAAATTACCAGGAATCAAAATTTGTTCCAACTTCAAATTCATTATTGTTAAATAATTTGAATGATGGGTTTTGAGAGGCTCTGAGTGCGGAACGAATCACTACCTCTTGGTTTGAAAAATGAGTCTAGATCAATTTGCAGAAACCAAAAGTACAATTGGTATATCATGAAAAGGTGAATGCATATTCAGAACATCATGAAGAAGACTGGAAGACTGAATTGAACGATAAAGATGTAGGGGGTGCATGGATAATACTACGGGACAGCATATTCAAGAGTGTATCTGAATTGTGCGGTACTGCGGCTGTAGGAAGAAAGGCTGGAGATGCTTAGTGAAATGATGAAATCCGCGTGGTTGTCAACAAGAAAAAGCAAGCGTAGTCGAAAGTATTGAATATTAAAGGTTTTAGCGATGAAGATAGGACTATATTAGAAAATAGAATTAGGGATGAAAACAGAAAAGCCAAGATACTAGTCAAAGAAAGGAAGAATAAAGAGAGAGCAGAAGAAGACAAAAAAATGCAAAATAATTTTGAAAGAAGAAACATATATTCAGCAAATGGTTAAGAAGATCAAGAAAGGAAGTACTAACACTGAGTTAGTCGCAATTAAGAATGCTGATGGTTAAAAAAGGTATGGAATTCGGACTGAAGAGGATACGTTTGACAATCCCGTTGTAGATAGCGAAAGAAGAATCGATATCGACATTATATCCGTGATTAAGAAACTAAAGAGTGGTAAAGCTGCTGGCGTGGATGGTATCACCGCTGAAATGCTTAAGAGCGGTAGCGGATATTTGTTCGTATGGCTGAGCGAGTTTATGAATACGTGTGCTGTGAATGGTGGAGTCCCAAATAATTGGAGAAAGGCGATTATCGTTCCACTCTACAAGGGAAAGGGTGATGAAGGTGACCGTACCTATTATAGAGCGATTAGCCTAGTAAGTGCCGCGGGCAAAATATTTACCAAAATACTTATTGGGAAGGTCATGGAAATAACTTAGGAAAGGATCTGGGAAGTCCAATGTGAATGTATACCAGGAAAATCATGTGTCGATCAGATATTTAACTTGAGACAGATCATTGAAGAAAGTTCGAAGGTATAAAAAAGAGATTTTTGTACATTTGTTGATCTGGAAAAAGCTTTCGATGAGGTGAATATATATATATATATATATATATAAAATTAGGTTATATAACCACCGCAGGGTCCTACTGTAAGCAAATGCCATAGAAATGACATCAGCCTCCAGCAGAACCGCGGTAAAACACACCTATGGCCACGTCTCACAACGGTGAGATGGGTGGCCACAGGGTACGATGAGATTATAAAGACAGGCCGGCGAAACCCTCATTTTCTATGAAAATTTTTTATCTACTGGAAAAGAACACCCATAAAATTCAGAATTCGATAATAGACTTTGAGATTACCTGCTTTTACGGCTCATTAGAGACAAATGTACAATACATGTACACAAGAAAAAAGAAAAAAGAGGGAGAAAAAAGGAAGAGTCAACCAAAACCAACCTCACACTCTTCCTTTTCTCCGCCTTTTTTATACTACTGAGGACCAACATGTTTCAAAGACAATTTAGACTTTCTCATCTGGGGTCATTTATAGGAAAACAACAGGTATAAAATTGAAAAATTGTTAGATTAGAAAAACATTATTACCTGAAAATAAAAACATATATAATTGATAGTAATTTCAGTTTTGGTATATAAATCATTTATTAATTAAAAATTCAAATTTTGACATCAGGCTAAAAACTCGGAATAAATCTCAAATTCAGATTATTATATCATTTAATTGGAAATTAATTCACACAAATTCTAAATCATGACACAAAACTGAAGTCATTGTATCAATTAATGATTCCATCCCAAATTCTGCTATATCTAGCAAGATCACTTTTTAAACTAATAGCTTTGCTACCTTCTCTCTTTATAAATAGCATTTCAATGAACTCTCTCTTTTCGATTTCTCTCATGATAGAAAATTTTTATGAAAATTATTCTAATGTTCATCTTTTCGTGTTCTAAGTGATATACTTGTTTGCCCTATATAAACAGCATCACATTGTCTACATTTGAAATTGTGAATCTCCAGGGGTGTTTTTCGAGTTTCTCATATTTGTCTTCACCCAATGTAACAATCAAGTTGCTCTTGAATTGAACTCTATATAACATATGTGACCTCAATTTTCCTAACATTGATTTCAAGATACGTGAGATTTTTCTAAAATAAGGTGGTACAACCGTATTAAATCTATTGTAATCTTGTACATTGCTTCTGTTCTGATTATTACCTTTACTCTTAATTTGAACAATTCTGTTATGCATATGCTTGTCAACAAAAGTAATAGGATAATGGTTGAAAAAAAATCTGTTTGCATAATTCAATATGCTTTACATGGAATTCTTTACAACTCCTATTTTGTTTCGAATGGAATGATTCGCATTGAAATTGAGTGTCCTTCCTGAAGGAATAATTTTTTTGTGCCAATCAGGAATAATATAATTTCAATCAGTTTTCATTAAGGTCAAATCAAGAAAATTCAATCTCCCTTCTGTTTCAATTTCAACAGTAAACTGTAATCTTGGATGTAGAATATTAAATACATTAAGTAGGGTATCAACATTTCGCGCATGTAAAGATAATACAGAATCATCCTCATATCTTGCATAAAAATGAAGTTCAAAATCAATTCTGTTAAAACCCTCATTTTCCAAATCTTCCATCACAATTTCGCCAATAACTGGAGACAAGACTAAGCCTATCGGAGTTCAAAATTTTTGTTTATAGGAAGTACCATTGAATTTGAAATAAACAGAATTGAAAACATATTCAATAGCATGAAGGAGTTGTTTTTTTCACAATTTTTGTGTAAAGTTTGATCGTATCCCATCTATATTCAATAGAAAGTTTAACTTTTTCATATGAAATGTTAAGAAACATGGCTATTACATCAAAGAAGACAAAAATGTGACATGTTGATATTTTAACATTTTCGATTAATTTGAGAAGGGCAGCACTATTTTTAATTGATTTTGCTGAAAGGGTAACTGATTCATTGATAATTTTACTAAGAAGTTCTTCTAATTTTCTCGTGGGTGAACCGCTCTCAGGCGAAGAAGGTGTTGATCTCGAGAAAGTGAAAGTACGTTTGCATATGATAAGATTTTTGCAACAGAATCAGGTGAAGATTTGCAGAGAATGATGAGCAGACTGGATACCAGCATGAAAAGTATGGGTCTTGAGATGAACGTGAATAAAACAAAAAATATCGTGTTTGAAAGAAGGGGTGAGAAAACAGTATGCAACATTGCCTGAAACGAAGAGAGGATAGAACAAGTTGATGAGTTCGTG